>MNCI01007225.1:1370159-1442960 GCA_015680685.1 Gnetum montanum
AAAGATGAAATTGGTCCTGAAACTATGCGAGAGGAGTCACCGATGGAAATTTCCGTGTCATCAGGATCTTACTTTATATCTTCTTTTGTTTCGTGCATCTCCTGAAGACTGACAAGCTGGAAATAGGCACCTTTGGGAATTGCCATTAACTTTTTCAACTATCAAATTGCAAAAACTTCTAACCAGTTTTATCATGCCAACCTATTCCATGAAATGGCCAAAATGTGCCAACACCTACCAATGATTAGCTTGACCTATCATTAGGATAAGCAAGGGAGATGGTTTATTGCTCAAGGGTGATTCTTAAAGAATTTAGTCATGGCTATAGTAGATCTTAAAGAAGTCTTAATCAATCTTGGGTAGCAAGAGTTTAATGCATTTTACACAACTTCATAGCTAGAGTATAATGACTATGAACCCCAACAGAGACAAGAGCTCTTAGACTAGATGGTGGAAGAGGAGGCCCATCATAGCTTTTAATCTAACCCCTCAAATGAGGATCAAGATGAAAAATTTAAAATCAAGGACAAATAACCAATCAACCATGAAGGTCCACGGTTAGAAATCATCAATCCAAATGCATCAAGAACTCATGGGGATGATCTCCTCCTTAGGTTCTTACATCTTTACTTGTTAGGATCACCTAGTAATGATGATGTCACCTTGTTCAACTAGAGTGATTATCATGAGCTTAATGAAGCTTTCTACATTCCATCAAAGCATGTTCATGACAGAAACATTAAGAAAATTAATATGGCCAGTGTTCCAACATACAAACAGTATACTAGGGATGATTCCCAAATCCACATGCAATGATATGGATCCTACAGATTTTGGACCAATGGAATATATGATACAAATCATAATGCAATCCAATCATAAGCTTCAAGGATGATGTTGAGTGGATTTCCAAGAACACTTATGTATATCATTGCATTTAATAAATATAAAAGATATTGTAATATATATGATACATATAATAGATTTATAACCTATGTTTCCATGTTGTGAGTTTATAAAATATTTATAATTTTATATTTTATAATTTTTATGGATTTTATAACTATAAGAAATAAAAAACAATAAAAAATACACAAGCATTGCAGTCCAACCTACAAATAGGGATAATGCTCAGGTTGCAATCCCTCAAGGGATAGGTACAAAAACACATCCATGAATACCAAAAAATGCAAATAAAATGGCTCTTAATTACAATCTTAATGGCCCAACACCATGTCATACAATTGGGACCTCCTTGGGCAAGGTTGAATCATTGCAACTTATGAAAGCAAGAAATAAATAATGAGGAAAAACCATAATGTTTTATAGTGTTTTTGAAATTTCAATTTTTAATACATCAATAGTGCAAAAATAAGGAAAACCCATAAGCTTTATTTATCATACAAACACTAGACTTTGCATTGACCAAATAGTTTTGTTCTATGTAAGCAAGGTAGTACTTTGACAGAGTCTAGCCATACTTATGAAAGAAATGACTCAGAACACATACAAAACAAGGAAGGAATCACTTACCTAAGGGAGAAAGAGCTCTTTAGCTGAAAATGAGCATCAAAATCCAAAGAAAAATTCTTAGAATCAAGTTCATTTTATATGGAGTTTGTCCAAAATATTTATAGTTTTTGCAACATAACAACAAGGGCTTGCTAACACCCACGCATCAATGGAAGTCCATCGACACAAACTAGACATCCTAGAATATACTGGAAGAGGATGGGAAACAAAGATGGATAAACCTAGACATCAAGAGGAGTGTGTTTTTGTCCCTACACTAATGCAAGAGTTTAATTAATGTGGGAAAGCTAGTACATCCTTGCCTTAACACTTTGCCTCCATTTTTTAGTGTGAAATTTCGGGCACCTAGGAACATGTTGGAGCCTTCTAGTGATCATTGAATGAAGCCAAAAACTTCTCACGAATCCCAAAACATACTCCAAACTTACAAGTGTGAATTGTAAGAAAAGGTTACAAATCTAAAAGATAGAAACCTCAATCATGTATGAAGCACATCCTAAATCCAGGGCTTATAATTGACTTATAGAATACCATCACATGACTCATCATGTAGGCATTTGATAATGCTTTCTGTTTGAAAAAGATAATTAGTAATTAGCAAAAGTTATGATTGTTTTTTCACACCCTCATCAAGCAAGAAAAAATCTAGTACAAATCCTTGTCATCTAAATCAATTCAAATATGGGTAGATATCATTAAAGTTTCTTCCATTAGGTTTCAAACCTTGGCCCACATTTTAAACATCCAGAAGGAGATGATCAAATGGAGTAAGAAGCTCATGGATCACTAGACATTACCATGAAGAGGTACTTGAAAATGGCTCATCATTGTCTAAATCATGATTTTCACCAAGAAGAATAGATTATGCATATTATAGAATGTCTAAGGTAAGAAACAAGGAAGAAAGTGGATATTTATGTAATCAGGCCATGTATACAAAAAATTTGTGGCCCAAATTAAAGTGCTTCTTAATACCATAGCTAGCAAGGAAGGTGAATGATAGAAATAACAATCATCTAAAGAGTGAATCATAAGCGCATGCATAGAAAAGAGGTCAAAATCATGTAAGGTATAGCTAAACCTCCTACTTCTATTACAGATTGGTGTAAGACCAAGTCAAAACCAATAAGACCTTGATAAACTTGGCCCACCACATGGACCAAGTTTTGGAAGTAATGAGTGAGAAGATGACAACTACCCTTAAAGACATTAAGGGTAGTACTGTTGAAGTTATAGCCAAAGAGATTGTATCACCTACATGTAGAAAGAGGAAGGATGGTAAAGGTAAGAAAAAGCTCTCTTACTCCAAAAGCATAAGAAAAGATTCTCTAGTGATAAGGATCTCTATGAGTATTACATGGATCCTCATGACTCTCTGTGCTACCTAATCATGGTCCACATGATTAAGGAAATTGAATGAGTTGGAATGCTCTTGAATCCCAAGTTTGTTAAGAGGTAAACAAGTAGGAATCCATATGTTAATTAATCATACTATCCTAGAGGTATGTACCCATAGCCCATGTAGCAATACCTGTAGTGGAAAACTCTAGATGCTTGAAGTACTACTCCATGAAATTCTTTAATTTCAATGCAATAACAAATGACATTTTCTTTCAATCCCTACTCTCAAGGTACCTAGGCAAGTACTTATTCACTACTATAGATGAAGCCTCAACAGTATTAGCCTAAACCTCTTCATCTTATGGAGAGAAAAATACAATAGGTAAGATGAGAGTTTAAATTAAGGAGGTTCCAATACCATTCCCTAAACTTTTTCAAAATAAAACATCCACTTTAGGGAGAAGTTCTTTAGTAACGTTGGCTAAGTCAAACACAATGTCATCTAATGACAGTGGTTTCACAACCATTACCATGTCCAAGGCAATCATGCAAGTAATAAAAGAATGTTATCTACTAGAAAAGAAATTAGATCTTGATAGTCCCATGGTAGATATTTAGACTAGTGAGAGGGATCATACCTAACTCTTTATGACTCTATTTTGGGAGTTCATATTATTTCATTACAACAATACCTTGATTGGAAACTTCCTTCACTTGAGAGTATTAACATCAGCTTGGAGATGGAAAACCAATCCTACACATATCTTGTGAGATAGGTAAATGATGTAATGAAAACATTAGCTAAATGGTCATATCTTTTAGTCTTCTTGATGATCAAACTAGAAAACAAGACGAGAGATAAATTCCCTATCATCATGAAAAGGGCAAAGTTAAGCACCATCAATTCTAGGTTAGTCTTCTAAGGTCTTCACTTGAAATTAGTAAGAAAGATACAACTAGGTAGATACATTACAAGTAGATATCATGCAATACTTCCCAACCATGTGGCAAACATAATTATAAGTACCATATAATAAAATATTAGTGTCATTAAAGATGTTATTACCTAGCCCATGAAGTTACAAATTAGGTTTTTGAAAGATCAATTACCTCTCATATCTTTTCTAATATTAAATCATTTGATTTAAAAGAAAAGAATAAAATGAAGGCTACTATAGTGGTACAATATGATCTTAAATTTTAGGGTACTTTTGATTCATTCTAGAATGTTTTCACACCATTACTGGATGTCAAGCCACTTCTAAAAGGCTTAGAGTACCTATTCCTCACTTATGATTATCCTATTATCATTAATTACACTCTAATTATCATCCAAAAGATAAAGGTATTTGCAAAGTAGAGATAATCCTTTGCCTAGTTCCATGATGATCTCATGAGAATCAACTCTTCTATCTATTAACACATCATATATATGGATATGAACATCAAATCTCAGTGGTGATTTTAACAAAGAATCAATCCTAATGTGCAGAATGTAGTGAAAATGAAATCATACATCTCCTATGGGCTAATTTTATTACACATATTTGTTATAATGAGTGAGTCATTCAAACTATAGTTACACCATTATATAACAACTCTAACCAAAAGCACTATAATTTCCTTAATGGGTACTCTATTTACAATCAAATCATCACTGAGTGAGAGGATCAATCAAAAACTACCTTCATTTGTCTATGATGAACTTTTACCTTCAACTACATGCCTTTGGATTATGTAATGCACCAACCACATTCTCATAGCTAGTGATGTCTGTGTTCCAAGATTGCATCAGCAAAAGTATGATAATATGCTTGGATAACCTTTCCACTTATGGAAAAACATTTCAAAAAATCTTAGATCACTTCAAAGTTTCTCTACATTGTTACTACCAAGTGAACTTAAAGCTGAATTGAAAAAAAAAAAGCTAGTTAATTATGACTAAGAACATTGTTCTTATTCATAAAGTTTCTAAAAAGGAGATAGAAGTATATACTAATAAGATCAACATTTTTGAAAACATTATGCAGATTCCAATGATGATTAAAGAGATGCGATATTTCCTTGGTCATATAGGCTATTATCATACATTTATTAAATATTATTCTAGAATAGCAAGGCCTTTATTTAAGCTCACAAAGAAGATGTTTTATTCTTATAAAATAAAGAATGTAAAAATATCTTCTAATATCTAAAAGAAAAGCTCACACAAAATCTAGTGTTATAGAGTCCTAACTAGACTCAACCGTTCCATGTAATAATAGATGCACCTAATTTTGCATTAGGTGTTGTCCCAATGTAGTTCAATGAGAAGAAGAGACTCTAATACATCCATTATGTTGGCTGAAGTATTGGGGGTTTCATTTAAAACTATATCACCACTGAAAAGAAGCTAATGAACATCATTTTGCATGATAAAAATTTAAGCATCATGTTCTTGGATGCAAATCTTCATCCATATTGATCATAGCATCACCAAATTCCTCATGAACAAACTAGATGTTAATTCCCATGTGATTTGATTCTTTTGTAAGAATTTAATCACAAGGAAGCTAAAAAAGTAGTGGCAAATCATCTATCATAACTATGAATTTACAATAAAGGACAAGATGTACTTCTTAATGACTTTCCAAATAAACATATTTGCAAGGTTATTTTTAGCTCAAAGAGTGAACATGAATGCCCATGGTTCATAGACATTCTTAACAACCTAGTGGTCCAAAAGATTCCTCATGGATGAAACAAATAAAAGATCCAAAAATTATAGCACTAGGTCAAACCTTACTTGGTTGTCAAAGAGCATCTCTACAAAGAATTCCCTAATGGCCTCATAAGATGGTGTATTTTGGAAAAGAGCCAAGGTGCCATCTTAGGTCACACACACCATGGTATGTTTGGTGGACATTATGTTGAAAGAGGACCATGATGAAGCTACTAATCGTGGGCTATTTTTGACCCATCATGTTTCATGATTCTCAACACTTTATGCATTACTGTGATAAGTGTTAACATGTGGGAGGTATGTCCTCATGTATGAAGGAATCATAGTTGTGAATCCAATCACTAGAGTTATTCAACATGTAGAGGATTGACTTTGTTAGCCCCATCTCTCTAACCTCCAAGAACAAAGCATACATCATCATATGTGTATACTATTGCACAAAGTGGATGAAAGCTACTACTATTAAGGATTTTTCATCTACCACTGTAATGAACTTTGTGATGCCTGAAAAATTCAATTACTAAAAAACCAAAAATTCTAGGTGAAATAGTTTAATCTTGAATTCCAAGGACCTTCGAGAAAGACGATCCAAGGCACCCTAGACAATCTCGCCAATCACCCAAGAACTTAGGAAGTGTAATTAAGGGTAAAAAATTTAAATAGAAAATGCAAATCTAATCTAATAAAATGCACAAAAATGAATCATAAATAAAATTGCACATCAAATGAACTATAAAATTTATTACAATAATGAAATATTGAGAGTATAAAAGTTTAAAGTTGTACAAATTATATGCCCAAATGCACAAGGAGTTGCAAAAATGAAGCTTGAATCCTATTGAAGTTGGCAAGCTATGTTCTATGGTCAGCCCATGATCCAAGTACTTCCTAGCTTTGATTTCCAAAACTCCTTCTGCTTCTTAGCTTAGATCTACAATGTTGGTCATGAAGATGGTGGAAACTATGCTTGACTTTTGGAATTATGGAACTACACTAAAAGCCTCCAATGCTTATGTAGTTTCTAGTTTGCTCTAAAAAAATCTCCAAAATGCCAAAGGTTTCAAGTGTTCAGTGTTGCAAAAGTTGTAAAAATTGTGAAAACCCAAAGAATCCAAAGAACCCATTTAATGTATCCAAAATTTTTATTTACAGATCATACAATTGCTAATTTTTTGTTGCAAATTTTTATGATGATTGTTGAGAGATTGGTGTAATTTGTAGGTGTGGTAGGCCATCATTTCTAAAATAGTATTTGATTTCTAATGATTTTTAATGCCCCCAGGCCATCAAAAATATGCTGAGTGCCATAAATAGTAAATGGACTTTGGCAACTAGATTGGCTTCACCAAGACTATGCTAGCCTTAGGAAACTATGTTAGCTTCATGGAACTATGCTGGCATTGTTGGAATTATGCTACTCTTGTTAGGAAAATGAAAGTTCACTGCTAGGTGTAGGTGGTTCTACCGTAGTTTTGGCTATAGCCAACATAAAACCCATGAAAACACTAAATTTGGTTGTTTCCAAGGCATTTTTAGCCTTCCTAAGACCAAATGTAAACATGACATGACTTTTTCCACTTAATAAGTGAGGTTATAATAACTTATGAGGCATTTTTTAGCAACAAAAAGTTCAAGTATATGAGATTGTAGCTCATGGACTACAAACCTCACATTTTACAATAAAATTCTAGCCTTAGGTTTAATGGTGAAGGTTACAATGTAAAAAAGTTGTAACATGGATTTTCTTGGTGATGTTTCATTGGCCCCTCTTTGTTGATGTTTGAAGGATTGAACCAAGAGACATTAACAAATAATATAAAACACTAGTGTAGGTCCATCACCAACATTCCCTCTCTGCACTTGATTCTGTAGTGTCAAACTATGCCAAAGAGGATTGTGATGATGGGATAAGCTTATGATGAGATTATATAAATTAAAGGCTATATTTCGTGGTAAGGGAGTGGTCACGAGGGTTAACAATGAGTTCCACACATTGGCATCATGGTTATGGTTATGGCAATGACATGTTGGCTAATTAATGTAGTCTTTCATGCTTTGAAGTATTGGCCACTTGGTAATATTTTTGAGGATCCAACAATCCACTCCAAGGCTTCTTTGGCCATTAGGCTTCTCCCTTTACTTTTTTGAAGCCATTGACTTATCTTTTCATCTTCATTGGTCTCTCAACTTCTTGAAAATTTTCTTCCTCCCTTCTTTTTTTATGAGGTAAAATCTTCATTAGGTTTCATTGCCAAGGCCGATCTTAGTTTGGTTTTCTCATTGAATAAGATGTGTTACATCCAATGAACTTAATGGTGAAGCATGACAAAGAAGATATTACATAGTCATAATGCATGGATGCCAAACATTGGTCATCATTGTTATTTAGAATAAGGAAGGTTCTAATTAGGTTACAGGATTATGGCTCAAGTAAAGGCAATGGAAGTGCTATGAAACAAACACTCTTGGTTTAGGAAGACAAGCTAACCAAATCTCATGCATCAAGATCACCTAGTAACTTGTTGCTATTATGAGTTACACCTTCATGATGACTTCAAGCTTCATCCTGCAAGAACAACTCCAAGAAACTAAGAAAATAAGACAAACAAAACATATTGTTACAAGATAAAGCATAGGGCCACATGTGACAATCTAGCAAACCAGGCTACCATAGGTCACTATCAATGCAACATAGAGAGATTTGTGTGATGTGCATCAAATTTACAAAGTTTTTCAGTTCATTTATTATGCCAAATAGAGAGAAATAGAGAGAGTTTTTGTATATGCAAGCTCTCTTATTATAGACCATTAGAGTTATCAACATCGATCATTCATTCCAAACCTGTCAACAATGGTAAACAACACTACAAGAAAATATGTAAGTGTTAAATGTAGTCATGGGCAAGTAATGGTTTTGATGTTGCCATGCAAGGATTTAATGATGTCTTGAGTAGGCATAAGTTTTAGCAAGGAACTGGGTTTCATGCGTATTCTTCTCACCATCATGATTTAGATGGGAATTTTGACCAAGGGATCTTCCATGATGTTTCTAGCTTCAAGGTCAATGGTAATTAGGCTACTTCAGAATATTATGGCTATATGGTAGAATGGTTTCAAGGCCTAAGGTTTAAAGATTTTAAGGTCAACTTGGCCTAATAACATCATGAGAGAAGCTTAGTATGACTTTGAGGCTAGTCAATTTTGCTTCCTCATCCTCTTAGCTCAATCCTGCATGACAACAAAAGCACATCAAGTGACACTTATGTGATATAATGGTTAAAAAATGTTAAAATAATGTAAAATACTCTAGTGATAATGCATAGATGAGTCAACACACATTACATCAATGGTGAAACAAGGTCTAAGATTGGTTAACAAAGGCTATAAGAGGTAGGTTAAGAAAAATAAGGTGAAATAAAGGCAAACTAGTGTAAAATAAGGCCAAATGATGGTCAAATCCCATCCAACAATGTCAAGCATGATCAATAAAGGCCATAAGAGGGGAGTTAAGGTAGATAACATATAATGAAGGCCAAATAGCATGGAATGAAGCAACATAAAGACAAAATTATGGTCAAATGATACAACCATAAATGTTGATAATGTGTAATAGGGTTGAAATAGGCTAGAACAAAGTAGAACAAGGCCAAACCTATCAAGGTGGAAAACATGTGGTGAAACATGATTAATATGGATCAATCAAGATCATATTTTTCTACTTTTAGGCCTTAGTAGGCCATGGTGGAAGGCTACAAGGTTGATGGAGAAGTTTTGGCACTTAGGGAGGTCATTTTGAAGCTGTTTGAAGGCAAAAATGAGATCCCTTTTTGAACTACACTAGATCCATGCTAGAACCATTCTAGCCAACATGGTTTTCGTAGGCCCTAGTATGGTTCTTGCCAAAATGTAAGTTGCAAGGTTTGTTAGGGTTAGTTTTGGGGTTTTGATGGTCTGAGTTGATAGTGCAGTGGACTAGGAGTGGAGATTGGTTAACTTTGGCATTATTTTGATCCCCTGGAGATTCCAAATGCTACCAAAAGCTCAAAACTATGCTAACTAGCATGGTTTTAAAGAAATCTTGATTTCTAGATAATTTAGAAGATCACTCAACTAAGTTTTTGGGCCCCCCAAGCTACTAGTCCCTATGGCTATGGTATAGGCTTAAAACTGTTAACCCCATAGGTCATTGAAACCTTGATTTTACCAATTGTTTCTCAAAGCTACGTTGGCATGCATAGTTCCAACGTAGTTGTGAAGAAACCTTGATTTTTAGACAATTTAGAAGGTCAATTGACTAAGTTTTTGGGGCCCCCAAGGCTGCTAGTACCTATGGCTATGGTTCTGACCTAAAACTATTGACCTTGGAGGTCATTAGAATCTTGATTTTACCACTTTTTCTCAAAGCTATGCTAGCCAGCGTAATTCCAACATAGTTGTAAAGAAATCTTGATTTTTGGAAAATTTAGAAGGTCAAGTGACTAAGTTTTTGTGCTCCAAGGGCTGCTAGTGCCTATGGCTATGGTCAAAGCTAAAAACTATTGATCCCAAAGGTCATTAGAACCTTGATTTTGCCACTTTTTCTCAAAGCTATGCTAGCCAATGTAGTTCTAGCATAGTTGTGAAGAAATCTTGATTTATGAACAATTTACAAGGTCAATCAACTAAAGCTTTCAATCCTCGAGGCTACTAGTGCCTATGGCTATGGTCCAAGCTTAAACTTTTTGACCCCAGAGATCATTTGAACCTTTATTTTACCACTTTTTCTCAAAGCTACATTGGCTAGCATAGTTCTAGCATAGTTGTGGAGAAAATGGCTAATTTTGATCATTTGTGACTTAATTTTTAAGGTTTAGTAGCCATCAAAGGCTCCAAAAAGGGTTTAAGGAGTGTGATCATTCTAAGGTTAATTGAAGGCATGGTTGGTGTTAATCATCTTCATCTCTAATAAAGCTACAATGGCCAACATACGTTTACCTCTTTCCAATGTAGTTTTCAAAGATTTCTTATTTTGGTATGAGCTTTTGGTCACTTTTACTGCTCAAGACCCTCTAGTGTCAATGCTTGATTTCCAATTTTGGTATAAGGCTTTATTGGCTTCCATGAGTTAAGGATGGATGGCTATGAGGTATGTTTTGGTCATGGTTGGCACCTTTGTTGGCCAAAATTCTTAGTTTTTTTCTTTTTTGCTTTTTAAATTTTATGTTTTCTATTGTTTCATCTTTAGTAACAATGTATTTAGGCCACATGTTAAAACAAAAGAAAAATGTAATGTTGAAAGGTACAATTTTGCTAATGTAAAGTAATAAGAAAAAAATTAAAAAATGTAGCATAACTATAACAAAGAAAATAGGTTGTAATTATTGCCTAAGAGAAAGAAAGGAAAGTTACATATTTACCAATTTTAGAGACTTCAAGGCCATAGCTTCACCAATTTTTGGCCTCAACAGGCCACTATGCTACTAGTTTTAGGCCTTAGTAGACTATGACATTATTAATTTTAGGCCTGAGTGGGCAATGACATTGCCATTATTCGGCCTTAGTGGGCCATTTGTTGCTAGTTTTAGGCCTTAGCAAGACATGGTCCATACTTGCCAATGTAAGATGCTCTCAAAAGAGCATACAAGGATAGAATCAACAATGAAACATGATATAATGTCACAAAGGTAAACAAAAAATTGACAAAAGAATGGATGAGATGTTTACCATGATCTTGTTGTTTGACCTTTTGGAGATCAAGGAATCCTTTTGATACGATCTTATGCCCACCATCTCTCTTGTTTAGCATGCCAAGCTACATGCATTTTTCTTCATCATTCAGTGTTACAAAGTTGGTGTTATTAGCATCATTATTTTTCTTATTGTTGGCCCTAGTCTAAGTATCACGAGTTTCCTCTTGAAACTCCACCTCTAAACCTTAATCAATGTTGACATAGTTAACTAAAGGTAGTGGCATATTATTCCCATGAATGATAATTTTACTACCCTCATATGACAAGTGAATCTCTTGATGTATAGGAGATAAGACTATGCAAAACTTAGCTAACCATGGCCTTCCTACGATCAAGTTGATGCTAGGTATTTCTTCAGCCACTAGGAAATTTATAGATGCAAGGAATTGTTTACTGGCTATGAAATCCAAGGAGATTAAACCTTGCACCACTACTCATGACCCAATAAATTACTTGAGTGCTAAGGTAGTGGTTTCTTAGATGTTCTCAATTAGGCCTCGTTTGTCAACAATAGAAAATGGTACTACATTAGTTGTTGCCCCATCATCCACCTCAACAAAATGAATCTTGTACTTACCAACACATATAGTAATGAGGAGAGGAGCAGATAGTACTTCTCCATTTTGAGATCTAATCTTCAACTCATTGTCATGAAAGTTAAGCATAGATTGATGCCTACTTTCCCTAACTGAAGATTGATCAATGATAAACTAGATTAATTCTTTGTTAGCGGGCATGTCTTTGCTCACAAGGATAGAGGTTAACACCTAAGCTAGTGCATCTCTGTAAGCAGGAGAAGTCATGACTAGGTCATATAAGTTTGGTGATGTGTTCTTTCATTTCAATGACTATTTGGCTTATTCCATTGTTGTAAGAAAACACTTTCCCTTGGCATGTGATCTTTCAACCTTGGTGCTTTTGGCCTCCTCCATTCTTCCTAGAGTTTGTGGCTTAGGTTTTGATGTATGTTCCTTGAACCCCTTGTTCATAAGTGTAGTTTTTCTTGATGTATATCTTGATGGGTTAGTTAATTTTGAATTCTTTTATTATTACCTTTGATGGGCTTAGTTGTGGGTTTGGTGATATGTTGTTTTCATTACCATTGTAATGATGATTTCTTACTAACCTCTAAGTTTTGCGCCATTATAGATGGGCTTTGATCATGGATTGTTCTAGTTTTACTTATTGAAGATGGAGGGATCCTGATAACAAATGGTCCCTGGTCTGGGTTGTGAAGTTGATACACTAAATATGGGACACATATGATAAAAGGCTTCTTAGGGGTTGGAGAAGATGATACTTGTATGATGAAGGGCTCTCTAGGCTTTGTGTTTTGAGATTGTGATGGTACTTTTATGAAAAATGGTTTCCTAGGAGGATTAGAGTGTTTGATTTTTATGAATGAGGCTATAGTGTAAGACTTGTTGTTAGTGCCTAGAGAGTTGGACTCATTCAACACCAACTCACTACAATCGATCATCTTCTAGATGTCATCCTTTAATGTTAGGCAAAGATCAGTGTCATGACTAGACATTTGATGATAATGGCAAAACCTATCTAGTCTGAAGTATTTTGGTAGCTTGGGATCATCCTTAGTTGCTATCATTGGGTCTCTAACTATGTCACAAAGATGATCATGCCTCTTATGAGCCTCCTTAGATAGTTCCTTATTTTGTATACAATTTTCTTTAAGCAACTATTCTAGAAGCTCATAGGGCTTCATAAGCAACCTTATGTACTTACACCTATCCTTAAGTAACTGGTTGTGACAAGTTAGAAGATGTGTTATGTGATGGTGATTCCCATCTTTTTTCTTGTTTTGACTCCTTGGACACTACATCCATAGTTGTATGTTCTTATCTAGTTTTATTACTATTCCTCCTTATGTGCTGATTTTTATATGCCACATAGGCTGGATCATTACTAGCCTTAGCTACCTCCTTGATGTTTATAGTTTGCGAAAACACTTAATTTAATGACAATGCTCTAGGTATTAGAGCTTTAACTTGATGAAGTCATTTACTGCTCCCTTAAAGATGGCCAAGAGGTAAGTTTCAAAGATAGACTCTAGAATCTCATTGAACCATCTTTGAATGAACCTTTTGACTAGTTCAAGTGGCCCCTACTTCACCTTTATTAGTTAATCCAATGTGACATTTGGCTTAGAGTTGTATCTAAAGTAGTTGATAAATTGGTTTATCAAGCCCTCAAGGAAAGAGATGTAACCTCTAGGTAAGGTTCGGTACCAATCTAGAGGCTTACCCTTAAGGGACATGGGGAAAATCTACAATATAGTAAGAGGCCAAGCTTATAAAAAGAGGCACTTAGATCAAAAGGTAAGTAGGTAGGTGTTGGGATCCCCTTCACCATTGTATTTGGTGAAGTTTGGTATGGGCATGTGCATAGGTAAGGTTTTTTGAGGCATTTTAGATCTTATAGGATCATCTTGATAAATGTTTAGAACCTTCACCATTTAAGTTGTATTAGCCTTGATTTTCCACAATTCTTCAGTAAGGTCTTGGATCATTTGAAATGCTTGATCCAAGCCTTGGGGAATTCCTATAGGCTATAGTGCTTATATCAATGGTTGAGAAAGGAGTTGAGTGCTTGAGGTTGTACAAATGGTGTTGACATAGAGGGAAGACATCGTGTGATCATTTTCATAGGTGGCTTAAATAAGGAGAAAGAGGTTTGAATTAGAACTTATGGTATGAAGGAAAGAAAGGAAGTATGAGACACTTGGGTTACTTGGGGCCCCAATGAGGGTCTCTCTAGTATGACAAAGGGAGATGGTGAGGTAGACATCATGAGGGCTAGGTGCATGGAATGAGGTTGTATTGCAAAGGACATGGATGAGAACAAGGAGGTACACTAAGGCACACATTGTTCCTAATGTGTGGCAATAATGGGTGTAGACCCAAACATGCTAGAATGGACATGAGGACAATTGGACCAAGGGACTCTTCTTGTTGATGAGATAAGAGACATGGGGATGACATGGTTATTTGGGAAGCTAAACATTGAAAAAGACTCCCAATGAAGGTGTCTAGCTCTGGTTCAACCTTAAACACATCATGCTCTTTTTTGTGACCTTCCAAACTAAGCTCCTCACTCCATTCATTAACTTCTATGAGATGTAAAAGCATTTGTGCATAAAAATTAGTGAGGAGGATTTTATTATAAAAATATGGGATATATTTTTTCCCATTCTTATGTATAATTTGGAATTAATGCTTAGCATCAAATCTGGAGCATGGTATCAAGAGGTTGGCTTGCATCTTGGCATAGAGGAAGTTGTACAACTCCTCAAAAATCACCATGAATTCTAGGTTCTTGCCCATTTTTCTAAGTGATTATCTTTGTTCTATGTCTGTAGGGTCTTCCAAGCTATAGACATGAACTACATCTTGACTGAAGGCCATGTATGTAAGGTCTAGTGGTAAAATGATTGACCTACAAAAATACATTAATTGGTGTCAACAAAACTAGGCTGGACTACAAAAAGCTAAGCTAGGATTTGCAAAACTAAGCTAGGCTTTATAAAACTAAGCTAAGGTTTATAAACATACGCTGGGCTTTATAAAACTAAGCTGCGATTTATAAAACTAAGCTAGGCCAACAAAAACTAAGCTGGGCTTTGAGAAGTCATGTAAATGTTGTTAAAATTTAAATATGAAAAAAAAATTATTGGTAATATGTTGGGTTTTGTAAAGATCTGCTAGTATTTTTCCAAAAATACATTGGTGATAGAAAGAGTAAGTTTTTGGTCTGATGGTGAGCAGCAAGTATACCCTATGCCCAACCATATAAATCACTAGCATTTCCTAAGTGATCCAATTGAATTTTTTAGACTTTAGCTCTCTAAGTACACTGGGCTCTAGGAAGTAAATCTAACCATTATAGTCATTGTCTTCTTAGTTCCACTTGTTAAGTTCAGTTGTATGGTTAAGTGTAACTGAGGCATATGATTTTTATCATCTTATCTTTTATGATTTAAGTTACCTAAGAACAAAAATAAAGTAATTAAATGCTTAATTAATCTAATAACTAGCTATTATTTAACTAATCCTAACTTAATCATCCATTCCCAGTCTCCGTACATATCTTGAACATGTTATAGTGCTACTGGGTTACCAAATGTTAAGCACTACTAGGATTACCAAGCATTAAACATATGCTCAAAGTGATCATACTTATGTTCGATATTTAATCAATATTAATTAATTACAAAGAAACATTAAAGTAAATTACATGAATATAAAGGAAACAATTGATCTATTCCAAGTGCTATAAGGTTTGATCAAAAAAGCTCATCTTTATTATCATTCACACTGAGGTGCTTACGTACTTTGGTGCTTTAATAAATATCCATACACTTCTTTGACTTCTATTGCGAGCACTCAAAAAATATTCTAACTTTTAGAGGAAAAAACTACAAGAGCTTCACTATAACTAAGGAAATATTGTAATGGATAGGCATACATTTATAGGCAAAAATAGGGGGCCACATCGACAAGTACATGTCCATGTGGCAAACCCCACCTCAATAGGATCACATTGATGAGATCCCATTGATGCGGCCCAACAATGCAACTCATTATACCCCCATGATTGAATGAAAAATCATCCTCAAGTTCTTTACAAAATTTTGGAAAGGTATGGGATTATTGACTAATGGCAAACACACAAAACAAACATAACAACAAAAATTAACTATCCAAGAGTGTATGGATTTACAATTATTACAAAAATTGGTATTCTGAACAAAAAAATGGAACACCATGACAAAAATGATAATACAACTCCTTAGATGGTTGGAAGATTATGAAGAAAATCAGACGATCCTAGGCGGTGGAGGCTCCTAAGGTTCCAAAGGACCTTCTCCTACTTTGAGTGGATGTAGTTATTGAGGTAGTTTTTGTGGTTGTCCTACTGTAGCTACAACTACTAGTGGAAGATAAAAGGCATCCAATAATGCCTTCACCTTCTCTTCCTTATTTTAGGGATCATTCATGGTCCATGCTACTTCACCAATGTGGGCTGGAATGAGAATATCCCACAAATAGGGCATTGTGGGGAATAGCTCCTTCACATTGAAAAACCAGGTAGCAAACTATTTGTGTTTGATGTCGAACACCCTAAGTACATTCTATAGCTCTTAATAGTTGTTCATTCTCTTAGTCAAGTTCTTAGTTATTAATCTCTGATCTGTGAATTTCTCCCTACGAACATTAAGTTCAACATTTACACCCTCAAGCTTCTACATGGTGTCTTTGTGATGTTTGAACTCTACCTCATATAACAAGTACAAGCTAGCCACCTACTTGTCCAACTTTGATTGTGGCCTTCTGACAATCAACATCATCAAGTTTGCATATTGGAGGTTGGCAAGCTTCATATATTCAATCACTTCCTCGATCTGTAGCTCCTTCATATGAATTTTAGCCTTATTATATTCGTTTAGCACATCAAAGATAGGCTACCAAACATCGCATCCTTGCTAGAGCTATTGAGGGTCTCATTGACTTTTGCCTTTGCTAATTGAATGTGCTTCTCATTAATTTCTCTCTACAATCCCACCTAGTCTCTGTAATGATTTTCCATCCTTTCAAACTTAAGGGTCTCAATTTCTAGGCAGCAATCTCGATTATAGATTTCTAACTTAAGACATCGACCTTCTTCATTAAGAGGTTTCTATTCTTTGCTACCAACATCCTTAGTTCAGTGTTAACCCTAGCAAGTTGCTCATGTGGTTGATGAATAAATTCAAAAATTTATTGTTAACATTTCATAGGCAATGATTTTCTATAGTCAGGGCTTCATTCTCCCAACGAGTCTAGACTAAGTCCTTCTGAATATTGTGCATTGTGGCATCAGCCAAGGACTAGTTGAAGACTATCAACACCTTAGCATACTCAAACTCTTTTAGTTTAGCCTGAAGTTCTTGAAAAGCTTCATCTAGCATAATTACTTGGTTGAGTAGTGTAGGGTTAGTGAGGCAGGCTCTTAGTTCAACAACTATTGCAATCAAGCATTGGTTTTCTACTCTAGCTATTTCAAGTTAATCCTCCATGATGATGCAATTTTCCCTTACCTCAAGTAGCTCTAAATGGATTATAGTGATGGTATATGAAAGGTCAAAGATATCCAAAATCGGTTGCTTGGTTCCCACTAGTTGGTCTAGTAATTTCTCATGCTTGGCTATGCTTAATCTTCTGTTGATGATGCTTGTAGATGTTTACCTATCTCTAAGCATAGAAACATCTAGTATAGATTTCATTGATGCATTGAGTACTACAACCACTTTATTAGCAATCACTTCAACCACTGTCTTCTGCTCATGGTGCTGCATCACCAAGAAAATTGCCTCCTCACCCTCCTCCAAATGCATCAAAAAGGTAGCAACATTCCCAAAGATGTCTATATATTGCTACTATTGCAAGAGGGATACTATTACCTCTTGAGCACTTGGATTCAACCTTGCAGGCACTTGCATGTGTTGGGCTAAGAAAATTGGTGTCCCATCCTCCATCTGGCTTATGCTTTGGGCCACTTCATTGAGGTGGCTTATGGGTGGTCTATAAATAGATGGTTCACCACCACTCATTCTTACTTGCTACAATTATGATTGCAAGAGCTACTCTTGGAGTTCAAGTATGCACTTAATGGTAACATGGGACTCTAGTGTTATCTCATGAGGGGATGGTGGAGGTGATGGTTACTGCTCCTCTTCCTAGATTACCTTCGTAGGCACTTTGTCCATCATCATCTTCACCCAAGAAGTGGTTGGAGCACATCAAACTGCATCATTAGTGTAGCAGGTTATGCCTCTCCTTTTGCATAGTTTTCTAATGAAACACGGAAAAGGAATTTCCTTCCTTCCACATTTGTTCTCCTTAAAGAACTTCTCTATCTCAAAATAGATTAGCTATGGAATGTTGATGGGGAATCTACCACTTAGAGCGATGCATGCATAGGTGGAAAAGGTTGTGATCTTGCTGGGCCTCACTGTTGGATTGAGGTAAAAGGCTACAATTTTAAAGTATGTAGGTTCCTCCATGGTAAGTGCACCAAACTCTTTGTGGTTCACTCCATAACACCATTGTGTCCATTCTTTCTTGATGCCTAGACCTCTCTACATCAGAATTTTTGCAAGAGTGGCCTTAGTTTTAGACAACCCAAGGGCCTCAGAGATTGCTTTCACTAAGTAAGACATAGATGTGTCCTTAATTTTGACCATGGAACTAGCCTACCTATTGTTCTAAAAAAGGTATGTCTCTCCCATGTACCACTCCCTACTGGAAGTGATGATGGGTAACATGGGAAAGCTTTGTAGTTGAGTCTTGAATTTTGAAGGAGAAAACTCTAAGAAGGGTCCAAAGTTCAACTCTTGATGCATAGATTTCTGAACCTTCTTAGATGTGATTTGCTTGAGGTAGGCATTTATCAAGGTGACCTCAAGGTTTGGTCTTGGCCCTAGTGCCTCATCTTAGTGTGATTATTCTATCATAGCTGCTTTAGGGGTTTGTTTGATAAATTCCACTTTGGGCTCCTCTCAAAGAGGTCTCGTTGCATGCATCTTTTCTACCTACTCCTAGGACTATTCTTGGCCCCATCTAGTTCTTAGCCATTTATCCCTTGGGTGGAATGATCCACCCTCTTGTGGGTGCTATCCTTTTGATGCCATATGTGGTCACAATAGAACCAAGGATTAGCATGTGATGTGTAACTTATAAAACTAAGGTACCTTATCTCATTGGGAAATTACACTTTAACTAATTTATGACCATGGTAGATTGATTATTTTAATATTATTTGATTTAGAACATCACCAGAGTTTGTTGGAAGGGTTTAACTTTCATAAATTAATTTTTCTAATGTTAGTTTATTAGTTAAACCTTTATGGAAGTTAGAAAAATTTCAAAAACTTTTCCATCAAAAACCTAAGGTTTGTGGTTCCCACAACCTAGAGCTTACCTCTGGTAGTTGTAAGATTGAAAAACAAGGTTAATCAAAGAAATGGTTTGGAAGTTAAGACTCTTGGAAGGCTCTAGGCTCTGAAAATTTCAAAAAATCCCCTCTCATTTGAGCTAAAATGTGAAAAAATACTAAGTGTGGCCACGTATTTATAGGATTTTTGTGCTGCATCAATGGGGTCCCATTGATGGACCTTATAGAGAAAATTTTTCACTTTAAAAATATGAAGAAAAATGAAGAGTTTAAGAATGAAATTAGAGTCCTCAAAGAGCTAGAAAAGTCATGAACATGATAAAATAGTGAAAGAGGGCTTGATTATTCACAAAAAAAGGAGTTTGGGCTAGAGAATGATTTTTTGTTGGAGAAATGCCATTAAGGAGCGTACAATTGGATGCAACCAATGGGAGACCCAAAAGATTTGATCTTAAAAATGTCTAAGGATAAAGAACTTAACTACTCCAACCAAGAGAAATGCAAGTGGGTCCTTCCTAGAGTAGGCTCATGTCCTTTTTTTCCCTTGCACATCTTTCCAAAACAAGGAACACCATAGAATTTAGTGGATGGGTGGATGATGTGGACTCACTACCCATTCCATGAAAAAGAAATCATGTTGTAGTTATCAATACCAAAATTCAAACATAGAATCCACACATTAGCAATCAAATAACATTAAGTACAAAGCATCATTAGTAAATAGCTACAGCATCACTGTGTCCTATTGGCAATAAAGGAAAGGAAATCAAAACTTTAGAAAACATAAGAAAAATTCAAAATAAATAAAGTAAAATATAGAAAAAATTGTAAAATATGTAAGAAAGAAAAAATGTACTAACAATGTTGTAAAACAAAAAAGTGCAAAAACTGAGGAGCCACTTTGATTGATTTAGGATGGATGACCATCTCCCCCAAAACTGAGTTAAAAGGAGAAGATCCAACATATTGAGCTTGTGTGTCCATCCAAGAAGATGTTACAAACACTAGCTCTCTTGGAACCATGGAAATATTTGACTTGTTGCATGTTGATGACCAGTTTCTTACTTGGGCTCTCAGGAATGTAAATTAACATGGCCCTAGAAGGAAAGGTTTCATAGATGATGTAAGGCTCTTCCTACAACATCTAGAACTTAGTTCCTTGTGGCACATGTGTGGGATTCTAGTAAAAGACCTTATCTCTTGGTTAGAATTTTACCTTCCTTATTTTAAGGTCATGATGTTCCTTGTTAAATGCTTTGAGCACTTCATTCAAGGATAGGATCGCCAATCGATTCTCATCTAGCACGTTAAGGTTTATTAGTCTTTCTTTCCGTGCTAGGCTAAGGTCAAGGTCAATATCATAAGTTCTTGAAAGTGTATGGAGCTTAGACTAAATAGGAAGATTTAGTAGTTTTCCATGCACCAGCTCATAGGGAGAATAGCCTATAGGGATTTCCATGTTCAGCAGTAGGCCCAAAGGGCATCGTTAAGTTTAGTGCTCCAATCTTTCCTATATTTGCTAATTATTCTTGTTAAGATTTTAGTGATCTTCCTATTCATAACCTTAGCATGACCATTGGCTTGGATGTGGTAAGGTGTTGTTAATTTATGTTCTACCCCCAAGCATTACATGAGCTTTCAAAAGGTGGTACCTGTAAAATGAGTACCATTGTTAGAAATAAGTGCACATGGCATCTCAAACCTATTTATAACATTTTATTATACAAACCAAGCAGCTATAGAGGATGTACAATCGATGAACTCTACTACTTTTGCCCATTTTGTACAATAGTCAATAGTGACTATGATGTACCTTTCCATTCAATATTGGTGTGATGAAACCCATCAAGTCAATGCCCCAAATGTTGAAGGGTTCTAGTGGTTGGATCCACTATTGAGGGTCCTCCATATGAGCAATCATCCCACCATCATTTTGGTAGCATTCACTAGCAATCTATTATTGAAAGATGCTCAAGACAAGGCATTGGAAGGTTGTAGGAGCATTATAGAGACCAAATGGCATCTTTCTATATGCAAAAGTACCCCAAGGACTTATGAACATAGTTTTTGCCTAATCTTTAGGTGCAATCTGGATTTGGTTATAACCACTATAATCATCCAGAAAGGTGTAGTAGTAATTCTCACAGATGATGTCCAATACCTAGTCCACAAATGACAATGAAAAATGATCTTTGTAGGTCACCATGTTCAACAACCTAAAGTTAATACAAACCCTCAACCTACCACCTTTCTTTGGAACTATTACAAGTGGGCTAATCCACTCACTCTCTGCAATGGGATAGATCAACCCCACCTTGGGGAGTTGTTCAATCTTCTCTTTGATGTTCTGCTTTAGTTTGGGAATCAACCATTACTGCAGCTACCACTTTGGCTTCATGGAAGGATCTATATAGATGTAGTAATGGCATATCCTAGGATCATGCCCAATGAGTTTAGGATATGATCAAGTAAAGGTTGTTGGCCATTTGTTAACCACCTTTAATAGCTTCTCTTTTTATTCAGGAACAAGATTTGCATTGATTATGACTAACTTTCCATTGTTTAGAAAAGCATATTCCATGCTAGTAGGTAGAGTTTTCAAATCTAGGGGCTTCTATTTGAAAATTTCAGGTATTTATAGCTCTTCTCAATTGATGTTATTAGGCTCATCATTAAAGAATTGGTGATGAACTTGCTCTAGTTCATCCATGCCTTCAACATAGGCACTTGCCAAGCTCTCAGTTGATTCCATGCATATTGTTGAACTATTATTAGGATTAGCTATTAGCCCCTAGAAGTTCTTCTATTTTTTTAGCTGCTATGTACATGCACCTTTGAATTTTAGACACATCTACACACTATCAGCATGCAGTGACAAATGTACTTTTTATGGACATAGTTTCTACACACAGTTGCACCCTATATCACTGTATGTGATGTATGGAACTCTCTTCTTCTCTATCTTTTCAAATGCATTTTCATTGAAACTCTTCAAGGATAGGTCTCTAATTCCCAATAGTGCATCAATGGTGCTCAACCAAGCCCTTTCCATGATGATTGGAAAATTTCCCTTGCAATTATAAACATGGATCACTAGGAAGTCAACAATATAGGACCACCCACAAATGGTGGTCATAATGTCCTTCACCAATCCCAGAGGAATAGTGATAGACTCGTCTACCAACTTAAGATGAATTTTTCTCTTCTTGAGTGAAGGTAGGTTCCATACATTGTACATCTCATGAGAAATTAGATTTACGCCAGAACCTAAATCTAGAAGAGCCTTGCAAGGCTCATTCCCAGCAATTTTCAAGTAAATAATGGGACTCCTGGGATCAAATCTTTTCTTGGAAAGATAGCTAGCCTTATGCCAATCCATGACAACATGGGTCAACATCATGGTATGTACCTTGGGAGGTGTTTGGTTTGAAGGGTTTTCAAACGAATTTGTAGAGGATGATGAAGAAGTAGGATCTTCAACTACAAGTGTATGTGAGGGCTTTGTAGGACTATTGGTTTAGAAGAAATTTTTTTTTTTTAGGGTTTGTTTTCTGAACCACTTGGCAATGGAGTCAACTATAAGTTAATAGCCCTCATAGCATTACATTGCTACGGTTGGACTGGAATTTTATCCTACATTGTTGGAGTAAGTGGTAATTGAGTTGAGGGCAGAGGGATCCATGCAAAAGGATGAGAAGGGTAACGAGGAAATGGAGATTTCCCTCTTGGAGATTGAGCTTTGTAGTACTTAAGAGGGTAGTAGTGATACTGTAATGAAGTATGGCTAGAAAATTCACACACAAAAATGGGCTACTAAACATTACGCCCATATGGATTAGGCTACTGATAAGGGTACCACTACCTTGGCGATGGCATCACCCACGAGTATGGATGCTACCTTTGAGGTACTACTCATAAGGTTGTGGTGGAGCTCCACTTGGATACTAGACTTGTTATTAGTGGAACTACCTAGGATTTCCTTGAGGATAAGACAACCTTCTAAGTGCTTACCTTCTTACCAGTCTAGGATTTAGAGCATACACCATCAATTCCTACAAGTGTAACACAATGGGGCAACATCCCTTAGGATGTTTATATTGGCAGAGGTTACACCCATCATCATCATCTATTTCATACTGCACAACCTCCTCTACTATAGCAGCTTTATCCTTACCCCTTGGGTGAGCACATTTAGCTTCTTTCCTTTTCCTACAATCATGATCATTACTATGCTCTTTAGATTCCTCTACCATTTTTAGAGCAGTTTGGAATTTTTCATCTAAAGAGTCCTATATTTTATCTACGTTGGCCAAAATTTTAGAAATAGACTTCTAAATTGGTAATGTATTTTGTTGTACCATCTCATCAAGTGGTGCCTCTTCCTCATTATCACAAAACTAGACCTCCCTTTTTCTGATGGAAGGATCCCAGTTATACTCCTCCACACTTTTCCTTTTACTCAACTATCCTTCTTCTTTAACAACCTACTCTATCAGCCTTTAAATCTAATGGGTCCTTAATTTTAAAAGTATTCCTTGGGCATAGATCCCAAGATTTCTTCTCATTTATATGCAAATCCCATCTATAATATGGTGGAGCTACTCCCCCTAAGAATAACCATGGTTAGGACATCAATGTAAAAGAGAATAGTACTTATCCATGGCTGTGTCCAACACATGTTCCTTTTTACCAGTCTTAGATTTTCTTTCTCAAATTAGACACTTAGGACTATGTTTGATACTTGTCATTGAAGAGCTTAAGCATCATACTCCATCAACAATTAATTCCAACACCAAAGACTAATACCAACTTTAGCTTACTTGATTAGTATCCTTAGGAAAAACTTTAACTTTTTCCATTCATTTTTTATGTTCTATAATGCACAACCATTGTGAAAGGCTTAAAGATGATTTTTTGGATCTAAGTTATATCCCCCTTCAAACTTGGGGATATTATTCATATCTAGTTTCTTGATTCTGGTATATTTCACATGCCTTGTTGGAATTCTCACTGCCTCCACAATGTTTAGCATATTTCAAGTTGCAAGTAAAGGCTCATAATGGTGATAGCCTCTAATACCATGATCCCCATGATGTCCTCTACTTCCCCTTTATTCATGATGGTGGGCCTCCCTTAATTTCCCATGCCCCTAGTCTCTACTAGTTTGATAGGCCCTATGATCATCTCTATCCCACTTGTCATCCTTATCACACTTACATCTGGTCTAAGCTAAAAGAGAAAGAAGATGATGAGTAAGGTAAGGAGGAAGAAGGACTAGCATCACCACAATGCTTGCCACCCCCTCTTCTATGATCACAGCCATGATCATCATCGTGATTCTTGTCCTTGTCCCTACCATGACTCCCACCTTTGGATCTTCCATGATCATGAAATCCATTCTTGCCTAAACCAAGATTATTTACAGTAGACTGTAAATTTTGGTTCAAGCTCCTTTTGTCAAAACCAAGAGGAGGAGAGTTAGTGAATTGAGAACCCCTAGAGAAGGGATCCTCGCTATCTTTTTAACTTAGTAGGAACAAGGGGTTATTAAACCATTTACCCTTCGAAGTTTCATAGCACCTCTCCTATTGTCAATCTCTTTGACATTATGTCTCCGTGGGATGGTAATCCTAATAGTCATGGTCCTACACAACATATTCGGCATTGTGCCCCTAGATGCCCAACCTCATAGGAGTTTGGTACAACATCGTAGGAACTAATCGATCAAGTAGCAACACAATGTTATTCTTCATGTTCCTTCACTACAACTATTCATGCTGATGCAAGATGAAGGTGAAGTCTAGTACATACTCATCAGGATGAGTATATACTACTCTACATTGTTAGGGCACTAGAAGATTTGACCAATCATTCCTTTGTTGATAGGATGTATGCTTGAATCTTAGCAAAGAATCATCCTTGTGAGAAGAATACATTTTTAGATTAAAAGAAAATACCAATGTGCTTTTATAATAATTATTATTATTATTTTAAATGATTGCAACTTTAAGATTCATTACAAGGATTTTGAATAATTTTCACTAAGTCCTAGATAGCACACGTAGCTAACTAAAGTCCCAAACAACAGTGCAAATGATGAGTAGCGAGTATACCCTATGTCCAACCATACAAATCACTAGCATTCACAAAGCAATCCAATTGAATTTCGTAGACTTTAGCTCTCTAAGTACATTGGGCTCTAGGAAGTAAATCTAACTATTACAATCGTTGTCTTTTTAATTTGACTTGTGAAGTGCAAGTGTATGGTTAAGTGTAACTAAGGCATATGATTTTTATCGTTTTATCTTTTATGATTTTACATAAGAACAAGAATAAAGTAATTAAATTTTTAATTAATCTAATAACTAGTTAATATTTCACTAATCTTAACATAAGCATCAGTTCCCACTCTCTGTACACATTCTAAACACATTATAGTGCTATTGGATTACCAGCATTAAGCACTACTAGGATTACCAAGTGTTAAACGTATGCTCAAAGGGGTCATACTTATGTTTTCTATTTAATCAATATTAATAAATTACTTAGAAACATTAAAGTAAATTGCATGAATATTAAATGCATGAGCAAATAATTACTCTACTCCAAGTGCTTCAAGGTTTCATCAAAAAAGCTCATCTTTATTGTCGTTCACACTAAGGTGCTTAGGTACATCAATGTTCAAATAAAGATCCATATACTTCTTTGACTCTTACTACCAAAACTCAAAAAATATTCTAACTTTTAGAGAGAGAAACTTCAAGAGCTTCACTACAACTAAGGAAAGATTATCATAAATACAACAAGTAGGTACACATTTATAGGTGAAAATAGAAGGCCACGCTGAAAGGTACATGTCAATGTGGCAAATCCCACATTGATGGGATCATGTCGACAAGATTCCATCAATGGGGTTGCATTGACAGCATTCTATGGATGTGGCCCAACAATGTGACTCATCATTTGCCTTGTTAAGAGATGTTGGTATATTTTCCTTTTATGGAAAACTGCATAGTATTATTATGCAACCAAGAAAAACTATTTTTTTAAAGATATGCTAGGTATCCTAAAAAACAACACTGGGGTTTATGTGGTAATGGAAAATATAATTGGTTCACCAAAACTATGCTAGGTAGTTTGGTAAAGGGGGAAAGATGTGCTGGTTTTGCCAAGAGACCTAACAAAAAAATTCATAATAGGAAATGGGTGGTGGAAAGGGCCTTTGAAAAACCCAAGGCCAAGTTTTAACAACCAAATGTTGTAGGTTTCTTAAGAAACTACACTAGCTTCCAAATGTCTAGCAACTGTTGTGAATTTCATAGCAACACCCAAACTGACTACAACAATCATGCTAGGTATTAGTTGCAGGAGGATGGAAAACAACATTGGTTTTTCTTGGAAAAATTTAAAGGTTTCAATATAAATTTTAAAAATTTTAACTTATAAAAAATTCATTTCAATAATGAAAAAGCAAGATTGAACAAAGAACTTGGATGGAGGTCTTCCTTTTAGTGATAGAAACTATAACACTTAAAAAATCTAGTTAATGAAAAATTGAAAATTCCATGTGGAATAGTTTAACCTTGAACCCCAAGGGTCTATGAAAATGAGGATCCAAGGCATCTTGGACAGTCTTGTTGATCACCCAGGAACTTAGAAAGTGTAAATGAGGGTAAACAATTTAAATGAAAAATGCAGATCCAGTCTAAGAAAATGCATAAAAATGTATTGGAAATAAACTTTCACAACAAATGAATTGTAAAATTTATTAAAATAATGAAATATGAAAAGTATAAAAGTTCAAAGTTGTACAAATTGTGTGCCCAAATACACAAGGAGTTGCAGAGATGAAGCTTGAAGCCTATTGAAGTTGGCAAGTTGTGTTTTATGATCAACCCCATAATCCAAGTACTTCCCAACTTTGATTTGAAAAACTCCTTGATGGCTCTCAACCTAGATCTATAGAATTTTTGGTGATAATGGTGGAAACTATGCTTGGATTTTTGGAATTATGGAACTACGCTAAGAGTCTACAATGCTCAAGTAGTTTCAATTTACTCCAAAAAATCTCCAAAATGCCAAAATTTTCAAGTGCTCAAGGTTGAAAAAGTTGTAAAAATTTTGAAACCGAAAAGGGCCTATTCATTGTGTCCAAAATTTTTATTTATAAGTCATATGATTGCTAGTTTTTTGCTGCAAATTTTTGCCATGATTGCTAACAAATTGGTGTGATTTGTACTTGTGGCAGGCCATCATTTCCAATGTAGTTTTTCAATTATGGTAAGTTTTAATGCACCCAGGCCATCAAAACTATGTTGAGCATCATAAATAGTAAACAGACTTTAGCAACTACATTGGCTTCACCAAGACTACACTAGCTTCATGGAACTATGTTGGCCTTGCTAGGAAAATAAAAGCCAAAAAACTCCAATGCTAGCTATAGGTGATTCTAGCATAGTTCTGGCTATGACCAACATAAAACCCATGACCAAATTTGATAGTTTCCAAGGAATTTTCAACCTTCCCAAGCCCAAATATAGACATGACATTACTTTTTCCACCTAGGAAGTAAGGCTATGACAAATTATGAGGTATTTTTTAGCCCCAAAAAGTTCAAATATGTGGGATTGCAACTCATGGACTACAAACCTCACATTTTACAATAAGATTCCAGCCTCAAGTTTAATGGTGAAAGTTACAATGTCAAAAGCTTGCAACATGGATTTTCTTGGTGGTGTTTCAAACGTCCTTTGGAATAATGTACTTCATAGATTAAGTATTTCTCCAATCTTAATCTATGGTAATAGTAAGCATTGTACTAGTAATATTTTCAAGAATTTATTGAAATTTTATGGATTTAATCATAAATTAAATTTTCCTTATCACTCATAGGCCAATGGCCAAGTAGAAGTTACTAATCATGAGATTTTTAGAATGCTTAGGAAAATGATTAACAGGTACAAAAGATATTAGGCCAATAAGCTTACTAATGCTCTTTGGGCCTATTGGATGGAATGGAAAAATCCTATTCATTACACATTATTCAAGTTGTTTTATGGACAAGTTCCATGACTGTCCATTAATCTTCAAATACAAACCTTATATATTATTTTGGATTTTGATATGATCTTAAATTTTGCACAAAAAGAGAGGTTGATCAATCTCAATCTTCTCAATAAGAATCACATAATCACCTTGATGTGTAATGAGTTAAAACATTCCTACACCAAGGCTCAGCACAATATTTTCATAAGAGATTTTGATTTTAAACTTGGTGATAATATCCTCTATTTTAATTTTTTACACTTAGCCTATTCGGATAAATTTTAATTTTAATGGAAAGGATCATACATCATCCACACAAATTACTAGTTTGGCACAACACATATCTACCATCTGGATGAGCCAAACAAACTTTTCTTAGTCCATGGGCCATACCAAAAATGCTATAGAGAATATCTTTCTCCTCTAAGAGTACATAATGATCAATCTTATATTTTACACTTAGACATCTATTAGGTGATAAATATGGCATAGTCACGGGGGAGGAATCCTCCATGCAATGTCAAAATTTCCTTTCTTTTCACTATTTTGTTTATGTACTTTAATAAAGTTGGTGTGTTTAATTAGTAATTTTTATATTTTTAAGCTTAATTATTAATTTTTCATGATCTCTTCTTTTTCTTAAGTGTGTTTGTATGTATGTGTATGTAGGAAAACTAATTAATGTGCTTTATGAATGCTCACCCAATAAGCCAATGATGGATGGATGAGTTGTAGATGTGATGATAATGTAAGAGTGGAAAATAGGTCTAAAGTGGAGCCTTGATCAATGGAACATCCCCACAATAAAATTTATCCACCTAATTTTCCTCTATCTAGCACTAGTAAGCTAGGCTCAAGTTCAACAAGAATCTAGGACTCACACTACAACCTGTTAAAGCTAATGCTATTGGAATCATGGGCAAGTGAGGGATCCACATCTTAGGATGTGAGCTTTGAAATCCTATAAGGGTGTTTACCCACTAGTAAGATCCTTGTGACCACTAAATATGTCTAATCAATGTGATTAGACCAAGGTGCACATGATGTCATTCCTAACCATCCTAGTTAGAAGAGATTTTTGATCTTATGAACTTGTGCATGTCATGTGGTGGGGGACGAATGCTTATCTTCATGCATGTTAAAGACTCTAGGTGATGATCCAACAGCCAATTATTTTTATGATTCATATACATCATCCAAAAGTCATCTTTTCATAAAAAACCAAAAAGATGAAAAAATGAATAGAAGATGAAAAATGAAAAAACATATAAAAGAGAAGAGGAATGAAAGAAAAATAAAATAACAGAATAAAAATGATGAGAAGAAGAGGTGATGGAAAGAGTAATGCAACTCTAAGTGTATCGATTCACACAAATTGGTACTTTTATCATTCTCAATCGATCCTATGATTGCTTAGTTAAAATCAAATTAAGTGGTTGAACCAATAACCATATAAGCCTTTCTTGTATTCAACCCATTTCATGAATCACTCAAATTCCAAATATAATAGTCTAATACAATCTCCTAATCCATTCTTATCCATAGCCATGAAGGCCTATAAGTCTCTCTCTTAGTGAACTTTGTTAATGTCAATTGCTGCTTTCACTAGATTCCTAAATCCATCTACTCATAAGGGTTAAAATTTGTAATCATTGATCCAAATCATGACCACACCCATTATCTCTTAATCATGGCATTGTAATTACTATTAGAATTAGGATTAGTTAGCATAGCCAAAGGAATTTCTTAGAGGATTTTGGTAAAGTAAAATTCGGAGAGCCTATTATGCATACATGAGGATTGTTGAACTTAGAAGGGGGGATGAATAAGTTCCTCAACTTTAAAATTCTTTAACATAAAGCACACACCAGATTTAACATGGTTCCCTAACTTGGGTAGTCCACACTCATAGGTTAGTTTGTTTGCATACCTCTAGACTTTTTTCCTCTCAAAAGGTGATTTGAAGGGTACAACACCTTGTACAAGCTCTAAGCTCTACAATGGAGTGATTCAACACTGCGAGTCCACTCAATTCCATAAGGTCCTAGCAAGCTTATAATGTGGTTTCTAGGATCCCACAACCTTTACAAACTTGAGCTTTACAATGAATTGTTATAGTGCTACACCAACACTCAATCCCATAGGATCCCAACAAGCTCAAGATGATGCCTTCTCACAAGAAGCACATCAACCCTAGTGGGGCAACAAGAAAGAGAAAAAAAATTACAAGAAAATAATGCAACTGATTTGTTAATCCTTGTACTTTAAAGTACAAGACAATTTGATCACTACAACAACGCAAAAGATAGTGCAATGATGCACACAAAACAATAAAATGATCTACACAATGATTGCTTGATGTTGACTTTTTGCTTGCGTACAAACTTGCACATTTTCCAAGAGAATGGAGTCTTCTAATAGCCTAGATGTTTCCAAAGTCACCTCAAAATTCATGCAACAGCTATCTAATGGTTATTGGAGATGCCTTTTTCGAGATTAGGATGTCTCTCTGCATCAAACCTCTTTCAAGGGGGACATCTCTCCTTCATGGGAGATGTCTCTGACAAGACATCTTCTTCACAAAGTAGATTTCTACTGTCTCTGTGAGACATCTTCTTTTGAGCAACCTTCAACTCAACCAAGATGTCTTCATCATTACGGAGACATCTTCTCTTGATAGTAGACGTCTACTATTTCTAGGAGATGTCTTCTCTACATTTAATATTTCAATTCTAAGGCTTTCCCTTGATCATTGGAGAATCTTCCTTAAGCTTTGAAGTCTTCGTTACTTGTCCATGCTCCTTTGAGTTCTTATACTTCCGCATACTTATCCATGCTTCCTTGAGACTTGGTAGATGTTATTCATTGATCTCTCTATGTTCTTGTCCTAAAAATATAACAACCATACAAGCATCCTTATTCTCAATTTTTCTTAAGGTTTTGGCATACCAAAAGGTCAAAAATACATGCATGGATGGAGGAAAACCAAACCAAAGCTTGACTTTTGTTTGCTTTGCAGCATGTTTTCTTGGTTCAATTTTATGAATGGTTAGACCATAGAATAATCAAGGTTAGATGACACTAGTAGTGATAGGTGTGATCATGCACTTAGAAGGGGAACTTGGAGGTCTATCCCCATCATGTGGACAAGTAGTGGTGAAGGGATGTGGTAGTGGATCTCTCACAAGATGTAGGATGTGCTCACATGATTCCATGAGTTAATTAAATAATTAACTAGGGATCCAATGATGTTGTGATCTCATCTTCTCTTTCTTTTTCCTATCTTCATTCTCCACCCCTTTTATTTCCATTTTGTGCATCATTTTGTATGGTAAAAAGTTCATTAGTCAAAGTGAACAATGATATTTGGCCATTCAAAAGGATGGACTTGGATTTGATGTTGATCTCTAACCAGTTGTAGAGAATCCACAGGTTTTACAAGCATAAGTAAGATAGGTTTCTGCTATGGGTAGCGTCCACTTGTGAATCCTTAATAACTTAACATTGTGAGGAAGTGAGCTTAGGCATAACTCTCAAGATGGCAGTGGTTGCATGAAATAAGGTACTTGATTAGTCTTTTGTGTGTGTTGTTGTGACTTGATAAGCCTGATGGTTTGACCAGGACTATCTTCTTCCACCTTTATTTTTAGCCTATGCATTTTGATTATAGATTGGATGTCTAACCAAATCATACTTCATGATCTTGCATACCTTAGTTTGTTTGGTTGATGGTATTGCAAGTTTTAGACCATTTTGGTTTATTGATTCCTACATTTATGCCTTTAATTATTGTGCTTGTGTTCTTCAATGAATGCATTTAGTTAGCGTTATCCAAGGCTAATGCCTAATAACTTGGTCATGGAGAAGAGACAAATTTGGGTATCCATTTTTTGACTCTATGTTATTCATCATACCCATGTACATATTTCACATTAGATTGTGATTTTTTTCTTCATGTTTTCTTTGGGAATTATACTTACCATTGTTCTCATGCATGATTTTTTCAATGTTGGTTTAATACCTAAGGATTTCACATGATTTTTATCATTTCTACAATTTAACATGTTTAGGTAGGTGTACTCCTATGACCCATGAAGACAATGCCATTCAATTCCACTTAAAGAACACCCATCTGATCCAAAATGTAAAGCCTCTCTCAAAAGAAAGATTCAAAGGTGAAAGGGTCAAGTTTTCCAAATTATAAGTAAGGGACTTGCATAAGAATTTACAACCAAATACAAGCTAAAAGACTTATCAAAGATTATTCCATCAAGCTTGAGGCATCTTCAACTTGTAGGCATACTAGGGGATTCTTTTTATTAGCCATCATCCCCTAGTCCTTCTTCTTAATTTGGCAATTTTTGTAATGTATCTTGTATCAAAATGTTTGTATATTTGTAATTTCTCCACATTGACCTTATCATGTATCTAGTCCTAGTCCTTGTGTATTGAGTGTTAAAGTTATGGAACTAGCTTTATTTAGTCCTAGGGAAATTATGAGACCTAGTTGAAATTTGTATATCAATTATAAGCACTAGATTTGGGAAGTATTTCATGTTCTTTGTATTTGTAGTCTAATGTGTTTAGTTGAGATTCTTAATCTCTTAAGATGCATCTTTACCCATTGTGTTATACTTTGAGGTTGTGTGCATGATTCCAAGCTCCTTAGGATAATTTTGGCTTCATTTGGATAGTCTACGGGGCTTTTAGCATGGCCCCTCAAGTTTCTACTTTCATTCAAGATTATTTGTGCAAAGTGTGGTTTTGAAAGGGGTGGGGGTGGGGGGGTTTGGGTTGGGGAGATGTGTTGACTTCCCTGCGTTAACATAAGGATGCTAATGCACCTTCTACTAAGTCTAGATTCACTCATTTTTCTAGTAGTTTGATTAGGAAGGGCTCAAGCTACATTAATAGGCCTTTGTTAATGCCTAGGTGTTGATGAATCTTTCCCATTTTCACGTGAAAATTTTAAATACTAGGGATAAGTTCTTGACCGTATCATTAGCATACTTAGACATTTCTTAGAGTTTGTAGTGTCTAGTTTGTATGAAAAACCTTCCTTGGATAAGTTGATTTCTTTTCTTGTTTGTGTATGTCTTTTGAGTCATCAATTTCACAACTACAATTGGACTCTATCAGAGTGCTACCTTGCTTACGTAGCTTGGAACTATTGGTTAATGCAGAGTCTAGTGTTTCTGTAGTGAATAAAGCTCATGATTTTTTCTTATTTTACTATTGATGCCTTAAATAATAAAATAATAACAATATTTATTTAATTAATATAATTTTTATTTGATTAAGCTATGATGATTTATTCCTTATCCAAGGAGGTCACAACTATATGGCATGGTGTTGGGCCATTGAGATTGAGACTAAGAGCCATTTTATTGCATTTTGTGCATGGTGTTGCACTTGTCCCTAAGAGGGATTGTGATATGAGCATTATGCCTATCCCCAAGATAGATTGCAATGCATGTGTTTATGTTTATTTTGTTTCTTAAAATTATAAAATCCACAAAACTATAAAACATAAAATTATAAATAATTTCTCTATCTCTCACTAGAGCAACACAAGTTCCCATTTGTATAATATGTATTGTAATCTCTTTTATATTTCTTCAACATAATGATATAAGTGAGTGTTCTTAGTAATCCACTCAACATTATATTCAAAGCTTATGATCAAATCGCACTACATTCTGTATGATAAATCCCATTGGTCAAAACTAATGGGACTCCTATTAGATGTTGATGCATCAACATGACTGACTAAAATGAAGTTCATTAGCTAGCATGAGAAATGGTGAGGAAAAAAATGGCTTCAACCATTAGGATTTTATGCATGGAGTTTTAATCCAAAAACATAGTTTTGACTTGTTAATTTGAGTGTAGAAGAAGAATAAGAGTCAACTATATTTGATATGACATGTAGGATTATTATCAATCACTTATTTGCCATTATGTGAGGCTTATGACTTATTAATTGTTTAACATTTTATGAAACTTAGAGCTCATCAATTATTTAACATTATATGAGGCTTTGGGTAATTTAGCTTAGTAACATAGAAGACTTAGGGATCCTGAATATTTGATATGTAATTTGGTACGTTTCCCCACTACCTTGAATTTGGATTATGTATTTGTGTTTACTAATATTTTTTGTTTGAGTTGGGTATATTGACAATTTAGTTATTAGCTTAATGTTTTTTGTTAATTTGGTGGAGCTAGCATGAAGGGAGTGAACGATTTGTTTTAAATAAACCTTAAGACATTAGCGAACCCTTCACTATTTGCAGTCCATATCTTGTTGGCCTATAAACAACACCTCTCCCTCTCCCTCTCTCAAATTAGCTCTGATCTCTCAAATTAGCTCTCCTACAAATGTTGGACTCTCAAATTGGCTCTCCTCTCTGTAATTAGCTCTCCTAAAAATATTCCAGGCTCAAATTAGCTCTCCTACAAATATTCAACACCGTCCAGAAACAAAATAGGTATTTATTAATAGACGATGACGTCTAAACGATTTGACTAGCAAGGACTCGCTTGAGAACTCGGAAAGGCTTTGTAATGTTCAAAATTTCAAGGCCGAAACAATGAATTTAAGTTGGTGGTCCCGAGCAGCAATACTTCCAGAGCATTGATCGAAAATGTTTGGTTTTTCCGTTTACTGTTGTTTTCGTATTATCTGGAGACGGGAGAATTTATTGCGTCCATGGATTTTTATTATCAGATTCAGTTTCCAGCTCTGAATGTGAATGAGAATGTGCATGTGCCTTGTCTAAAGCATCAATTCAATCGAATCGGCTCCATGGAATGCAAACCCCTTTGAAGCGAAGCCATTGAATGAGTTATCTATGAGCAAACATTCCGGGCCAATCCGGCAGGCTCAGGGTCAATTCTGGCATGTTGTTATACAAAATCTCACATTTCTTTCCTTTTCAAGAACCAAAATAAATGAATATAAAAGATTCAACACACTTGTACAAGAGAATGTACATCAAATGCGTGAATGAAGACATGGTATGAATGAATTCCAGATTAACTGTTGGGATTAGAGGATTTATACTGTGTCTGGAGTTTTTGAGTTGAAGAAAGAAAAGAAATGGCAGTAGTTGTTTTCTTCGGGTTTGACTGGTTTGATTGGTTGATCGTGCAAAGGAAATAGTGGAGAAGGCTGATACAAAGAAAGATACACAGAAAGGAGCAGAAGAGAAGAGAAGAGGAGAGGAAATTTTCGTGGTTGTATTTGGTCGTGAAATGTTTGTCGTAAAGAAAGAAGAAGGAGCAGCTTTTACGTGTGATGATGTGTTTTGTTGTGAGGAAGGCCGGCGGGGCCCCAATTGTTGGTTTTGATTGTGTTGGCGTTTTCTGTCATTTTGTTATCGTCACCGGCAGCACATGCAGGGAATCTCAGCGATAGTTTCTACGATTTTCTCTTTCCGACTGACAAACGTCTTCACAATCGTCTCGTGGCTATTGACTAATACGATGCACCTCTTTGCATTATTATGCACTTTTATTCGCATACAAAGCTTGGTACTGGAGATTTCATCTGGATCTGAAGCGATAATTTTTAGGGTTTGCTTTTGGATTTTTGTTGCTATTGAACGAGTATCGGTCATTTTGGTCCATAGAATTTCCACGTTTTGTCTTGTTGCAGTTATTTCAGAGTAGATTTCAATCTCAAGAGTGAAAGTGGCTCTCTGCATACTGAATTTATTGATTTTGTCCCCTTGCTAGTGATTTTGGGACTTTTATTGCAGTCAGGTTCACGGGAGCGGAGACTTTGGCTATTCGATAAAAGATTAATCATAATGCTTTCACAGCATAAATATTCGGCTACTTTCGGCAATAAATGATTTTGGATTTTGTGTTTTGCTCTCGTCTAAACTTTAAGGATAATGTGTTTACCGTAAACTTCTCTATTAATTTCCGGAATCGAGGGATCTGTTTCGAAAGTACTGTTTTTGCTTTTACAATAAAGTTAACAGATTGATCATTTGGGAAAGTTGAGCAGCACTGTTCATGACATGATTTCCCAAAGGATTTGTAACAATAAGGTTAACAGAATCATCGGTAAGTCCGGCGTTTGAATCTTTTTATTTAAAAAGGGATTTTGTGCATTCCGAATAGTTGAAAAAGATGGTGTTTTCATGCAACTGAACAGAGCGTGAAGAATTTAGGAAGAATATCCATAATTTCAAAGTCAAGCGATGGGCTTTCAAGCAGTTGGGCTACAGCGCTGGCTGTCTGTGATATCCATGATGCATATCGTTTTCGTCTTCAAGAAAGGAAAGCCATGCCGGGTTTTGGGAAGTGGGATGCTCCAGGCCAGGACTTTCGGGTGTTTTTACGCAAGTTCCGGTGGGCATCATGTTAGCTTGCTAGCTAGGGAGGCCAGATTTTCACCCCTAATGATTCCTGTGGCAGAGTGGAATCCTGAGGAGGGATTGTGAGAATTTGCTTTTTCATTGGTTAGCTATATTTTGGTGTGGGACGGGAGTTTGGCCGGATGCCTTATTGGCTCTCTGCTCTGCTTTTCAAAGGAGGAGCAGAAGTAAAAAAAGGAGGATGGGCTGTCAGAGTAGAGTTGTGAAAGGAAAGAAAAAGCCGAGCTCTCACGGACCGACGAATCCCTGCTTCTTCTGCTTCTGTTTTTGCTTCCGCCGTTTCCGCTTGTGCTGTGGTGTGGGGCATGGATCTGGACAGTAGTCTGGAGTGGGGCTGCCCTGGCCTGACCTGATACTGATGTCTCACTGCACTCTATTTCAGTGCGGTGGCACAAAGGCCAGGGGCAGCACCGGATGTGGATATTTCTTTCTTTCTTTCTTTCTTCGTTCGTTCGTTCGTTCGTTCATTCAATACTCCCATCTCTTTCTGCTGCTGTGATTTCAGGCTTCGTGGGGTCGGCCAGTCAGCCTTCTCTTTGGTTGGTTGTTTGTTGTAAGGGAAGGGAAGGGAAGGAATGGGTATGGTGATGCTGATGGTGAGGGTGTAGCCCTTTTGCCATGGATGGCTCTTGTTGTCTGTCTCTGTACATTTTTAGGTTGAATTATTTGTTTTGGAGGGTAAGCCAATAGCAAACGTCACGTGCCTTGCTTGACGTTTTGCAGTCAATTCGTAGCTTTGGCTGAATAAATTTGCTGTGCTACAGCATGGGCTATCGTGACCATACTTGCAGCAGTAGTAGGTATACTAGTGCTAGGGCAGGGCAGGGCAGCAGAAACAATGGGGGAGCAGGAGCAGGTGCAGGTGCAGGTGCAGGTCCAGGACGACGAGGAAGAAGAAGAACAGCAGAAGCAGAAGCAGCCCCAGCAGCAGCAATGTGATGGTCATGTAGTAGAAATTGATCCTCCCACTAAGATTCAGGCTCAGACTCAGACTCAGACTGAGACTAGCGAGAGAGAAGTTGAGGGTGAGGAATCCAAGGCCAGTACTAGTTTTGATCACTGGGAGATCCAATGTGCTGATGCTCAGCAGCAGCAGAACCACCATGGCGTCTGCTGCAAGTCTGGAATGGGAATTGATGGTGTTTACGACGAGGAGGAGGAGGAGGAGGAGTTGGAGGGGGAAGAGGAGCGGCCGGACAGCAGCAGTGATGAGCTGGGTCTGAGTAAGAGTTTCAGAGTGACTGTGATTCTGGCGTCTGTTGTTCTGATGTTGGGAGTCATTCTTGCTATTGCTGTGTTGCTGCCTCATGAATCCAAGCGCAAGCATGACAGAAACTTGATTGAGGCTGATCCTTTTGGATCCTTGCAATTTTTGTTTGGTTCCCTGTGGCATTCAGGGAAGCAGCGGCCAGGTTCTCCATGACAGGAACCTGCCTGCCTGCGGAAGAGAAGCTGGAGCTGGAGCTGCACTAATTTTTTTGTGTTGGTTAGGTGCCATTGATTAAGTCTCTTCGTTTTCTTGATTTTGGTTACCGGATTTGGCATTCTAAATCATGACACAGCCAGTGTTGACGTGTATTTGGATACTTGTGCCAATGTTTGTGCTGTGTGTTCCTTGGAATTCAGCGACATTCACAGTGGCATTGCTTGTCTTTTTAGAAAGGTAAACGGTCTAAAACACACAAAACTCTCTCTCTCTCTCTCTCAATTCTGGCCACCCCTGAAACTTCCTCCCTCCCAGACTAGACTCTCTCTTTTCTTTTTGAAACCAGTCTGCTTGGTTGGATTATATGGTTTTTCACTGTCGGAGACAGGAAAGGAATTATTTAAAGTTTTCCAGACCCAAAATTGTCTGTGAACCTTTCTATTGAGGCTTGCTTTGGAAGTATAGTTCCTTTGAAACTTTTCATCACACTATTTGCAGGGGTTCCCATAGCTTGAGAAGGCGATGAATTCATTTGGAACCGAAGATCACAGCAGCAAGGTTGAAATTACCGGCATGTCCTTCAAGAACACAACAGACATTCAGGTTGGCTGGCAATCCATAGCAAATATGGATAGCGTTACCTGACTGACTGACTGTTGATTAGAGGTGAATATTACATGATCTGTTTCTGAACAAATCGTATATGCGAGCCCATTTTTCTTGAACTTATGCACGCTTGGTAAGTATGTGTTCTGTTCTGTTTTTCTCTTTAAATATTTTAATTTGGATTATATAAGATAATTGAAAATCAAAAAGTGTTTAGTCTTTTACCGTATCAAAGAACAGCTTATCAAGAAGAAAACGAAGTTGAGCTTCTCTGCCTTTACGTTAATTACCTTCTAATGTGATTTTGCAGACGAAAAGTCATTTAAGCCCTACCAGGACTTATGTCATAGTTCACTTTTCAATTGATCAATATTAGTTTTAGTTTCATTCTCTATTTGATGATGATCCGTAAAATTCACTACTATGCTGATTCATTGCTCGGCTACGTTATGACGGTGTAATGTGTTTAGTTTTAAGTTTTGTGTTGACCTTTTAGGTTAAAATCCACATTAATCTTTTTGTCAGTTTGGTTTCCTCATTAAAAACCATTCTAAACGAATATTCCTGCAAGAGCCCAAGCAGTGCTGCAGCTTACAATTGAGTATCTTGGTTTAAGCATGTTGCTGTTTCATCGGTGGAGATGCTGAAACATAATTTCTTTCTAAAGTAGTTGTTCATCACTGACTACAACTGTTTTGTACTTGAATTATTTTACTTGAGGTTACTAAGTCTTTGGTGCAAACCCAGGAATCTGAAATACATTTTCATGAAAATTCCATCGGTTAGAATATATTTACTTTTCTACTCGGAATATATATTTGCAAATATGTAGTGCGTCATATATTACGTTTCTGTGCCATATATTATGTTTCAATGTACATTGGCTTACGTATAAACACGTAGTGCGTCATATATTACGTATCTGTGCCATATATTACGGTTCAATGTCCATTGGTGGGTATATCACCTGTAAATTTACATTGGCTTGGATTTCTTGTTGGGAATAAACTAAGAGGAAATAAACATGAGAAGACTCTCTCTTTTATTTTTATTTTTATTCTTTGTGATACTTACAAGTTGGACGGATAGAGAGCAGGTTAGTGTTGAACGCAGCTGAGACAGACAGGTGATTAAGTTAAGACACGCATGGCAGTGAAACGTTTAGCATTTAAAGGTTTGAAAAAGCATGAAAAAATGTAAAATGAAAATTAAATATCTGAAATGTTTGATATGAATACAAATGGCTTTAAAAGTAATAATTAAAAGGTTTTGTTGGTACATTTATGGTGCCGATTTCCTTCCCTTTTTCAGTTGCTCCGCATGGTTGTGTTATAGGATATTGATATTGATGATGATTCTTAGTTGCCCTGGACGGCTATGTTATAGAATGTAGCCCACGTTAGCATAGGGCATTACTCTTGGCTATAGGTAGCCAAGGGAAATGGCAAATGAGAGTAGGCAGAAGAGAAGCCATTGGCCAAAGAGAGGAAGAAGAGAAGCCAATGGCCAAAGAGAGAAAGAGATGGTAAAGGGAGAGACACAGAGATAAGCTTTGTGAGCTTGGGTTTTTCTTGAGAGTTTGTGCCAATTTTGTATACTTGTAGTAATTAAGTAGAGAGCCATTTTTGTATTTCTACTATTTATTAGTGGAACAATATTTATTCGGAGCCCAAGGATGTAACCCAAATAAGGGTGAACCATGTACATCTTTGTGTTATTAGGTATTATTATTTTGCATTTTACTTCCACTATCTACTCTATTAGTTTTTAACACACAAGTGGGAAAATAGTGCATAAGCTAGTTCATGGTGTTGTGCCCTCTTTTCCCAACAATTAAGTTAAGATAGATAGGGCAGTGAAATGTTTAACATTTAAAGGTTTGCAAAAGCATAAAAGAATATAAAAGGAAAATCAAATATCTAAAATGTTTGGTATGAAGAACCTTTAAGCTGGGGATACAAATGGCTTTAAAAGTAATAATTGAAAGGTTTTGTTGGTACATTTATGATGTGAATTTCCTTCCCTTTTTTAGTTGCTTTGCATGGTTATGTTATAGAATGTTGATGATGATTCTTAGTTGCTCTAGACGGTTATGTTATAGAATGATGATGATGATTCTTGGATAATTTGTCCAAAGTTATTTATTTTTCCTAAAATTAATATTAATCAAATAGCTTTACCAAGGTTAATAAAAGATTTTATAAACAACCCTTGCCAGGTGAATCATATGTTATCGATAAGACTAATTTACATATAGTTTGCTTAATTCTAATATTGATTACTTTTAAATGTGAAATTTGAATGTTGAAATATTTAAATATTATTCACAAGTAAATATAAAATGAGAAAGTCAAGTATTTAACAAATTACGTAAAAGAAAGCATAGATCTGAACCTGGAATAAAACATGAAATTTCATGTTAACTTATGGATTTATTGTTGCTTGATCATTTTCTAGAGGTTCAATGTTTATCTTGTCAAGGTGGGGTTTTGGCAACATGGATGGGTGAATTGTATGTAAGGATAAAAAAAAGAACATCATCTCAAAAAGTTTAATGCTTATCTTGTCAAAGCAAGTCTTGGGAGGGTAAATGGATGAGTGAAAGCTTGACCTCCTTTAAGTGGTTGCATCAATGTTCAAACCTATGTCTTATGACTTGAATTATATGTATTTTCTTAAATTAAATAATTTATGAATGTGCATTTTAACTTCTTGTATATGGTTTGAAACTAATCTTTTATTGTTTATGTATACCCAAGGGACATATGAATTTGTGCAAAATACATTAGTAGTAATAAATCATAAGTATAGTAGATGTTAAATTAATTTTTGATTTTTGTAATTTCTTTATTATGTACTAATTGGTTTTTTATAAATCTCTTGAATCATACCCCTTTTATAATTTAAACTTATGCCTTTAGCTTTTCATTTGATTCGGTGATGGCCCTTTTCTTGTGATGAATGAAATTTTGAACTTATGGTTCATCTTTTGAAATTTATTTGCTATTTTATGTTGACATTGAACTTCTATTGTTATGATGAATTACAAGAGGAAATGCAAGATAAAATTCCTTATTGATGCTATTTGGAGATGATATTGAAATGATATTGTGTTGGTAGATACAACTCAAGAAAATATTACTTTTAAAATGGAGAAGTGGAGACATGATTCAGAATTAAAAAGGCTTTAAAATTAGTAAAAGTAAGATAGAATCTATAGAATTTAATTTCAATAAAAGCATAAAAAATAACAATTTAATGTTAAAAAGTTTCTTATAGATAAAGATGTAAAAAATAAGATTGAGGCAGGATGGTCAAAATGAAGATAGGCTAATGGTGTTTATGTCCTAAAGAATCTCAAAAAATCTAAAGGGAAAATTTTATAGGAAAGTAATTAGGCTTGTTATCTTAGATGATGTTACATGTTTAACAATACAAAAGAGTCACGAACAATAAATTAGTGTAGTAGAAGTGTGAATGCTTAGATGGATGTTAAGCATTATAAGTAAAAATAAACTGCATAATACAAGTATTAGAGGAGCATAACTTGAAATAGTTTCTATTTTAGATAAGTTACATGACATTTTGGACATGTGAAAAAAAAGATGAAATAATGAATTTATTAAAAAAAAAGTTTCTATATCACTATTTCAAGAGACATGAGATAAAATGATTAAAGGTGATTTGAACAAATTGCAAGTAAACAATAATCTAGCTCATAAAAGGAAAACGGTGAAAGAAAACTTATGTAGTTGAACGGATTTTGTTGGGACAAGGTGATGATGATGATGATGAGTTAGCCTAGTGATAAGACTCTTGATTTCGAAACTCCAAGTTATGTGTTTGGTTCTAGTGGGTAATATTGAATTATAAAGTTCTAATTTGATTATTTGTCTAGGTAAATATTGGTTAAATAATTTTGAGTTCCAATGCCTCCCATGAATTCAAGCAAAGATTTTAGAAGGCCCAACATAGGCAAGAAGCCATTGAAATGTTGAAATACTTGAGGCAAGGTATAGTATCAACGCACTCTACATGGACTTTTTGCAAAGCCTTTTAGTAGGTTAGATTATGTTATTTATGATTGGTATATTTGCTTATACACTTGTGTATAATATCTTGAAACAACCCCTTATGCATTGATGAGGTTTACCCCTTGGATCTTTTGATAAGTATACATGTTTTACTAAATCTAGGTGATATGCTTCTTAAGGTTTGGACTTGAACTTGCTCTTATTATATTTTGGAAATATTATTATTTTTATATTTTTTAAATTATTATTCTTAGTATTTGTTGATGTTTGGTACCTCTTATGAAGGATAAGGTAGAAGGTGGTAGTAGTCCATTGTTGTTTTTTTTATAATTAATTATTATTTTATTTTATAATTTATATTATTCTAAGGTTTTTTTAGCAAATTCCATTTGTTCAAGCAAGGCTAGGATGATGATGATGATGATATTATTCCAAGGTTTTTAAAATAATGTAAAAATATGGTTTAAAGGCATGTTAAATATTTAATTGGGATTTATTCTAATTATTCTCTTATTTTTATCTTGAGCATCGAGATTCCATTCTTGGGTGATGTGGGTTTATAGTAACATTTCTTGATAACTTGAGCCCATGGACATAACTATTAGGGGACCATTTGAACCCTTTGCAAGTACATATGACTTGATCTTGGAATTAGATTGTTACTCTTGGAATTGCCCAAATCTAAATTTGTACTTATAAATACCTAGTAAGGCTAGCTCTCTTTGTATTAATTATACATCTCACTCTTGCTCTTGCTTTCTTGCTTGTGATTGTGTATGGTGGATCTCTTGGCAATTTTTAGATTTGAACCTGTTCTTGCTTAGCAAAGCATTACTTTCATTTGATCTTCCAAGGTAGAGGAAATAGTTCTTCCTTGTATAAGGTTCTGATGTTATTTTATGGCTCTTGATTTTGGCTTTCTCTCTATTCTAATACTCTAGCTTGCAAATTCAAGATTTATGCTTTGTAATAACCATCTTTCACATGTATTTCAACCCTTCTTTCTTGCTTTTTAGCTTATTGTGGCATCTTCTTCCTATGATAGAATTTCTCAATGTTTTTCATAGTGGTGGGGCATGTGTAACATTTGCTAGAAACAACAACATTTGATGATGATGGCTAGTGAAAATTTTAGGCAAGTATAGGTGTATTTGAGGTGTCAAAAAGCTAGGAAGCAATGGCTAGTCTACTGATATTGATTGATTAGTTAGAACATTGATGTCAGAGTTAGTCCATCAACTTGTTGTTAATGCAGTCAGTATTAGTAGGATTTCATTTACTAACATGATTTACAATGAGGTAACTAGTATGGGAATGGTTGGTCGATCATCTAGGTTAATCTTGAAGTTGGCCCCTCATCCTAGTGATAATGTAGTTAGTATGGAACCTTATTTTAGGATGGTAGTGAAGAGCTAGGACCTAGGGTAGCTATAGGATTGATACTAAATGCGAACATAACCCAATAGTTAGACATTTATGAGGGTTGGTCTAGAGAGATGAGGTTCATAACCAAGAGGCCTTGATGGCTTAATTAAGTTAGTATCAACCTTATAGCTATTTCAATGTCTAATGTTGGAAACCTCATGGGAAATCCACATGTAGAGAAAATCATGGGTTAATGGTAGATTAATGCATTAGCAATAATTTGTAGTGATGTAATTAAAAATTTAGTTAATTGGTTTTGTTGTTGGTTCTAACAATGTGTTTTATAGTGTGGTTGTTGGTTACTTAACTTTAAAGTTTGATAAGGTATTTTTAATTTTTTAAAAAATAATTAACAATTATTATGAGTGTCAATCTTGGAAGTTATGATTACACATTATAGTATGCGGTTTGCTTTGGAGTAATGAGATCTTTATTTTTTTAATCTTCAAGGATGAACATTCCTTAAAGTATGAAAGTGTGTAACACCCTAGTGTTTCAAACTTAAGATCTTAGGTTTGTTATTTATTTTCTTATGTTTGGTTCTTAAGGATAAAGTTGTATTCTAATGTATTATAGTCTAATATTATATTGTATTATGACTAGCGATATGTACTAGTGTAGTAGGATATGTGTATTTATCTTTGGTGGTCTTTTTGGAGTTGTTTGTATATTTTTACGATGTTAGGTAAGCAACTACAAGCTTACTGTAGGTCACAATTAGCCACAATCTGTTGCTACTAGTAGCTACAAGTCACAATCTTCTATAGTTTATGTATTTTTTCAATTGGACATGCCTTTTGGTTTAGGCAACGAGTTACAAGCTATTGCAAGTTGTAGTGAGTTTGATGAGCAGTGAGTATACTCTATGCCCAACCATATGAATTACAAGTGTTCACATGCAATCCAATTGAATTTTGTAGACTTTAGTTATCTAAATGCACATTATCTAGGATAGTGAATCTAGGGACGTGATTGTTATCTTCTTGGTTCCACTTGTATAAATGCAAGTGTATGGTTAAGTGTAACCAAGAAACATGATTTGTATAATTTTATGTTTTTTATCTATTTTATCCTAAGTGTCAAACAAAGTGATTAAGTATTAATTGATATAATAAACTATCTAATGCCTTAAGTTAATTCCTAGCATACATATCTGGTCCCACTTGCCATACACATCCTAAACATGTCACAATGCTACTAGCTTACTAAGTGCAAGTACTATTGGGATTACCAAGTGTTAATGTATGCTGCAGGTGGTTGTACTTAGGTGTATTAATTAGTTGTATTTAATTAGTTAGCTAAGAACATGAAAGTAAATTACATTAAGAGTAAAGTGCATTAAGATAAACATTAAGTCGATTCCAAATGCTTCAAGGTTTATCAAGAAGCTTGTCTTTATTGCCATTACACCAAGATATCTAGGTACATCAATGTTCGAATTAGAATCTATACACATCTTGACTTCTATTGCAGGCATTTAGAAAATATTCTAACTATTAGAAAAGCATACTGCAAGAACTTTGTTAAATTACTAAATGAATGGTTCCATAAATGTGTTGGGTGCACACATTTATATAGGTAGACATAGACCCTTCATTGATACATATGCGTCGATGCATCTTCCCATGTGTTAACTCGTATGCATCGACATGACCTCATTAATGCATCCAAATGATGATTCATCTTACCCCCACAATTGACTAAAAACTCATCCTTGATTGAACAAAAAGAGGAATAAAATTTTTACAAAATTTGGAAAGGTATGAAACTAATGATTGACTAACTAACTCAAACTAATGCTAAGTGCCCTAGTGTACAAATTTATAATGTTTACAAAAATAGGTGTTCATGAAAAAAAATTGAATACTTTTACAAAAACATACATTTGGAATTCCTTTGATGGCTAAAGACAAGAAGAAAATCAAATGGTCTGAGGAGGTGAAGACTCCTGATATGTTGAAGGACCTTTCCCTGCCTTTGGTGCATGTGGTAGTTGAGGTTGTCCTACTATAGTAGCTATTGTTGGTGGAAGACAAAAGCATCTTGCAAGGCTTTCATCTTCTCCTCCTTACTCCAGGGATTGTACATGGTCCACAAAGCCTTGAAGATGTAAGCCAGTATAGGAACATCCCATAGATAGGGCATTGCCAAGAATAACTCTTTAACGTTGATGAACTAGATAGTGAATTGTTTTTGTTCGATATCAAATGCTTTGATAGCATTTTTGAGCTCTTGGTAGTCATTCATTCTCTTGGCCAAGTTCTCAGCCACTAATCATTGATTGGTGAAGCAGGCTTTGATAACTTCAAACTCAACATTAGTTATTTCTAGCTTTTGTTTTGTTTCCTTGTGGTGCTTAAACTTTGCCTTGTCTAAAAGATAAGAGATGGTCACTTGCTTTTCAAATTCTAACCTTAGCCTTCTGATAGTTAGCATTGCCAAGTTTGTGTACCAAAGGTTGGCTAACTCCATGTATTTAATCATCTCCTTAATTTACAACTCCTTGAGGCAAATTTCTAACTGTTGTACTTATTGAGTCCATCAAAGATGGGCTACCACATGTCACCTCCTTGTTAGAGTTGCTGAAGGGCCTCCTTAACTTTTTCCTTCATCAGTTGAATCTCTTTTTCATTCACCTCCTTGAGGAGCCCAACTTGATCCCTATAATTATTTTTCACCTATTAAAATTGTAGGGCCTCATTCTTCCATGAAGCTACCTCAATTGTTGTTTTCTGGCAAGGGGCATGGACCTCATTTATCAAGAGATTATGATCCTCATTAGCCAACCTCCTCAAATCTAGATCCACCTTGGCAAGCTGCTCCTGCTATTGTTGCACAAATCCTAGCATTGGTTCTTTTTATGCCTCAATATTCTACAAGTTCTGGATGTCTTGGGTTAGAACTACATTTTCCTTGCAAGCCTTCCAAAGGTCCTTCTTGGTGTTATAGGCTATGGCCTCTAAGAGGGACATGTTGAAGATTGCAGTCTCTTTTGCATTCTTTGCCTCTCTCATTTTTTTTTGAAGATGCATGAAAGCTTCATCTCTTGTAATAGCATGATCGAGAATGGTGGGATCAGTTAGGTGGACTATAACTTCAACAACCAATCATTGATTTTTAGATGTGGCTACTTCAAGTTGGGCAATGGAAATAATGAGCTTGCTCCTAGCTTCTAGCAACTTCGACTAGGTTGCAGTGATGCTATCTGGAAAGTCAAAGTTCTTTAGAAGTGATTGCTCTATTTCAACCAATCAATTTGACACCTCCTCATACTAGGTTACACTAATTCTCCCACTTGTTGCTCTTGTGGATGTCTGCACATCCTTGAGTACAGCAATATCAGGCATAGAGGCTATAGGAGTGTTGAGTGCTTTTAGCACTTTGTTAGTCATCACCTTTGCTATTGTTTCTTATCATTAGTGTTGCATCACCAAGATAGTTACCCCCTCACCCTCCTCTACAGACATCAAGAAAGTAGCAACATTTACAAAGATCTTTTGAAATTGTTGTTATCTTGGAAGGGACACTGTTACTTCCCAAGTGCTAGAATTTGACCTTGTAGGCACTTGCATCCTTTGGGCAGAAAATAGTGATGCCATCTCCTCCAAATAGCTAATGGTTTTGGTTATCTTGTTCAAATAGCTCATAGATGGCCAATAGACTAATGGGTCACCACCACTCAGTCTTGCTTGCTACTATTGTAGGAGTTACTCATGGAGTTTGCGCATGTGCACTCAATGGCAATGTAGGCCTCCAATGTTGTTTCTTTGTAAGTAGGTGGTGGTGGTGGTTTCTCCTCTTTTTGCAACTTGGTAGGTGCCTTATCCTTCATCATCTCTTTCCAAGAGGTAGAAAGAGCATGACGAAGGGTATCATTGGCGTAGTGGGTTATGCTTCCCTTTTGCACAATTTGTGAATGAGGCATGAGAAGGGGAGTGTTTTCCTCTCATACGCATTCTCTTTAAACTACTTCTTGATCTCCAAATAGATGAGGTATGGGAAATTGACAAGGAATTTACTGCTTAGAGTATTACACACATGGGCAGAGAATGCTATGATTTTTCATGGCCTCATCGTTGGATTGAGATGGTAGGCGACAATTTTGAAGTATGCCCTCTTTGCCTTACTAAGTACATTGTATTCCTTATGATCACCATAGCATCACTAGACCCACTCTTTCTTTACTTCTGAGTTTTTCTACATCAATATTTCCACCAAGGTTGCCCCAATATCTGGCAACTCGAGGGCTTGTGAGATGGCCTCCATAGAATAGGACACATTGATGTCCTTGATTTTCATGGTGGGATTAGCTTGCCTATTATTATAGAAGAGGTAGGTTTCCACCCTGTACCATTCCCCATTGGAAGTGAGGATGGGCCACATGGAGGAGCTTCAAAGTTGTGTCTTGACTTCTTCTGGTGCCAAGTCTAAGAAAGGGCCAAAGTTTAGTTCTTAGAGAATCACACTTTTGAGCTCCTTGGAGCAAGTTTTCCTTAGGCAAGCATTAGTTAACATGACCTCAAGGTTTGGTCTAGGCCTAGGCATCTCATCTTAGTGTGATTGCTCAGTTTCAGCAATGGGAATCTATTGGAAAGATTCCACCTTAGGCTCCTCTTGAAGAGGTCCCGTTGCATGGATTTCTGTTGCTTACTCTTGGGGCTACTCCTACTTTTGGCTCCTTCCTTCTCTTGGTCAGTTATCCCTTGGTTGGGATGGTTCTCCTTCCTATCCTTGTTTAGTTCTTGGTGCCATTTATAATCACAACATAATTGAGGATTAGTGTTTGATGTGTAACCTAGAACATTTGGATACCTTGTATCTTTTGATCAGATACACTTTAGCAATGTTGTGATTATGGCATATTGATTATTTTAATATTATTTTATTGCTATTTTTCATATATGGCTACCAAAGTTCATTGGGAAGTTTTAATTCTCATAAATTAGTGATTTTAATATTATTTTATTAGTTAAACCTTGTGGAAGTTGGGAAAAATTTCAAAAAAAAATTGTTAGAAACTTAAGGTTTGTGGTCCCCACGACATAAAGCTCACCTTCGATAGCTATAAGAACGAAGAATGGGATTATTCGGATAAGTGTTGTGAAAGTTATGGGCTTTGGAAGATTTTGGGCTTTGAAAACAACAAAATCTCCTTCCTCATTTTAAAGAAAATGGCAAAACTTTCACTAAGTATTCATGGTATATATAGGTCTTTTATATTATGTCAATGGGATCTCATTGATGAGGATGCGTTGATGTAGCCACTTGCATTGACGAGGTTGTGTTGATGTAGCCGTAGGAAAAAAATTTTACCATTAAAAAACAAAGAGTTTTCATATAAAATTGAAGTATAGAGGAAGCCAAAAAAGCCAACAACATGATGGAATTGTCAAAGAGGGAAAGAATATGTATAAAAAAAGGAGATTTAATTTGGAGAATATTCATTAAGGAGTGCAAATTGAATGGAATCGATGTGGAATTCTCAAGGTTTGAAAGCAAAATTATCTAAGGGATAAGGAGCTTAACCTTTCCAACCAAGGGGTATGCAAGTGGGTTCTTACCATAGTAGGCTTATGCCCTTAATGCCCTTGCATGTAGTCAAACCAAGAAGTTTGTGGACCCCATGATTGATTAAGGGTATGGTTAGTTAAGAATCAAATCACCAAGTAAACCACCAAATAATTTAACCGTTTCCAAACAAAGACATTGAAACAATCACGAGAAAAGGCAGTGAGGTGGCTGATGAGAGGCATAGATGGATGAGAGAGTGTGGAATGGAGTTCCTTATTGTGGTCACATGAAGTCCCTTATGAAGTATGTGGTTAATATGACTTGATAATGTCCATCCTTAGTTCAAATTAAGACCAACCACATCTAGTGACTTCACATTGCCATACTTAGATTGTTCCATCCCCAAGGTACAAGAGTATCCCCATAGACCAATCACCATTCCAAAGAGAGAGAAGAAAAAAGAAGTAGGAAGTGAAAAGGACCTTAGTTAGAGAGGTGTCTTTAGGCATGGGTAACATGTCTTTCTAGGCCCATAACCAATGCTTGTAGCCCATTATTGAGTTGAAGGGGTGTGGTTTGAATTTCCATGATTATTTTTATTATTATTATTTTTTCAAATGGGAACCACACCATGTAAAGACTAAGCTTCCTATTATTGATCAATGTAGGAATGGTAAAGGATCTGTGGAGATATTGATGCATCCTAGAGGATTGACAAGTACAAAAGGTGTTAAATCTTCCTAAATTCACACTCTTTTCTATCCATTTAATTCATCCCACATTTGGAAACTACCAAGGTTACAAGTTGATTATAAGTTGTTTTTAAGAAGGAACCTCATACTTCTAAAATAATGGAACACCATAGAGTTATGTGGATCAATGGATGACGTGGAATCACTACCTATTAACATGAAAAAAATCAATGTCTCATTCATCAATGTCAAAATTTAAAAATGGAATCTAGATAGTTGCAATCAAATAACAATGTAAAATATAAATCATCATTAATTAGCAGTTACAGTTACACCAAATCCTGGTGGTAATAAAGAAAGAAAAGAAAATCATAAGAAAAATGCAAACTAAATAAGGAAAAATATATAAAAATTGGTAAAATACTTAAGAAAGAGAAAAATGTACTAAAATGGTGTAAAAAAAAGATGAAAAATAGTAAAAATGAAAAGAATTAAAGAGCCACATTAATTGATTTCAACATGGATTGCCATCTCCCTCATGAGTGACTTAGAAGAAGGAGATCCAAAATATTGAACATGCATGTCCATTTGTTGAGGTGTTGGTGCTATTGGTTATTTTGGGTTTTAGGAAAGGCTTTATTTGTTGTATGTTGACTAATAGTTTCTTATTTGAGCTTTTCCATTAGTAAATTAGCATGGCCTTGGATGGAAAGGTTTCATAAATGATATAAGGGCTCTTTCATAATGTTTGGAACTTAGTGTGTTGAGGTATGTGCATGGGATTCTAATAGAGCACCTTATCTCTCAATTGGAATTTCACCTTCCTGATCCTACGGTCATTTTTTTGTTTGTTATATGCCTTGTGCACTTCATTAGATGACAGGGCCACTAGTTGGTTATCATCTAGCATGTTGAGATTCATTAATTGTTCTTTTTGTGCTAGGCTTAGGTCTAGGCTAAGGTCATATGTAGTTGATAGTGTACAGAGTTTTTCTTGGATGGGAAGTATTGAAAGCTTTTCGTACACAAGCTCATAAGGAGAGTATGCAATAGAAAGTTTCCATGTGGAATGATAGGCCCAAAGGACATCATTGAGTTTGAATGTTTAGTTTCTCCTATATTTACTAATGGTTCAGGTTAGTATTTTGGTTATCTCCCTATTTGTGACTTTAGCTTAATTGTTAGTTTGGGGGTTGGTAGGGAGTTGTTAATTTATGCTTAGCCTCCAAGTGTTGCATGATTTTCTGAAACATAATGCTTGTAAAATATGTTTCATTGTTCAAAATAAGTGCATGTGGCATAACAAACTAGGCTACTGTAGAAGATGTACAATTGATGATGGTTGCAGGTTATACCCATTTTATGCAGTAGTTAACAACAATGGTTATGTATGTCTTCCCATTGGACATGGGATTAATGGACCCCATGAAATTGATTCCCCAAAGATCATAAGGCTTTAGTGGTTGGATCCACTATTGGGACCCTTCCATATAAGCAATCATCCTTTCATCATGTTGGCATCAATCACATGAGTGAACAAAGTGATGAGCATCCTTGAAAATTGTTGGCCAGTAGTATCCTAACATGAGGATACTAATGATTCCTTCCAATAGTATCTAGCATAGTGTCCCCCAAAAGGACCCTTGTGTGCATCTTGGAGGACTCTGAGTTGATGCACATCAGGGAAATTGAGGATCATTGAACTTAGAAAGAGAAGAGGGGGTGGGGTGTTGGTGTGGGGTGGTGTTGGGGGTGGGTGTGAGAATGAATAAGTTCCTTAAAATAAAAATTAATTAACTAAAGCACACACCAAATTCTAATATGGTTCCCCAACTTGGGTAGTCCACACTCATAGGGTAGTTTGCTAGCATACCTCTAAACCTTGTTGCTTTCAAAACGTGGTTTGAACGGTACCATACCTAGTACAAGCTCTAAGCTTTGCTGCGAAGTGATTCAACATCACGAATCCACTCAACCTAGTAAGGTCATGAAAAACTTAGAATGTGGTTTCTAGGATCCTAAAACCTTTACAATTTGAGCTTTGCTTTGGAGTGTTGTGGCACTACACCAACACTTAATCTCGCAAGATCCCGACAAGCTCAAGGATGATGCCTTCCCACAAGAAGCACATCAACCCTATAGGGAAATAAAAAAGAAATAAAAATTATAAGAAAAGGATGCAACAAATTTGTAGGTCCTTGAACTTTTAAGTACAACACAATAGATATCTTAAGATAGTACAAAATATATCACAATGAGGCCCACAAATACAATAGAATAATTTACATAATGATTGCTTGATGTTGATACTTGTTTTCATTCAACACTTGCATGTTTTCCAAGAGAATGAAGTCTTCTTATAGCCTTGATGTTTCTAAAATTACTTTTGAATTCATGCAATGACTATCTAATGGCTACTAAAGATGTCTTCTTTGAGATGGAGACATCTTTCTACATCAAACTCTTATTTGGAAGAGACGTCTTCTCCACAAGGAAGAAGTCTTTGAGGAGACATCTTCATGAATATGTCTTCTTCATAAGGAAGATTTCTATGATTTCTAAGAGCCATCTTCTTTTGAGAAATCTTCAAGTTGGCCAAGACATCTTCATCATTAGGGAGACATCTTTCCTTGATAGTAGATGTTTGTTGTTTCTTCAAGATGTTTTCATTGATCCTTCTATTCTTCAGCTAAGATGTTTATTGCTATTGAGAGATATCTTCACTTGATGGAAGACATTTTCTATTTCTTGGAGGCATCTTTTCTACAATTAATTGAAGTTAAGCTTTGAAGTCTTCATTCCTTGTCCATGTTCTTTGAACTCTCTCATGCTTCCTTGAGACCTTGTAGATATCCTTCTTCTTCAAGCTCTTCTTTTATCTTAATCCAAGTTCTTGTTTTAAACAAAGTTTTTGCCTTATAAACATAACAACCATACAAACTTCCTTTTTTATTTTTTTCATTTTCCTTAAGGTTTTGATATACCAAAATGTCAATAGACACATCATTGGACTAGGCTATCCATGCAAACCTTGTAAAGGTTGTCATTCATCTCCATGAAGCATTTGGCCTAGTGAAGAAATTATTGGTTCTTCTTGTCATTCCACTTCTATGGTAGCTCTTAAGTGAGCAGATAGGATAGGATGTTCTTGTACTAGTAGATCTCTTTGGGAACTTGTTTGTTTATAGCATGAGCAAAGATGAGTTCATTAGAAAATTGGTCTAAAAGTGGGCTCTTCTCCTTCTTACTATCCCAACGTAATCGAGATAAGTGGTTAGCAACCACATTCTTGGTCTTGTAAGATCAGTAGCCACCATATGACATGGGAGCTTACTATTAGCTTGTTTATGAGGAACTTAATGGCACTGTGATCTGTGTGCATAAATACTTTGTAGCCAAGAACATAGTATCTGAATTTCTTTAAAGCATACATTACTATCATGAGTTCTTTTTTAGTGGTGGTGTAGTTCAGTTATGCATCCACAATGCTCCTGCTGGCACAATGGATGTAATAGGAACATTTCTATTCATCCAACTATGTCAACATAGCTCCCAATGCATAGTTAGATGCATCTGTCATGATGTGGAAGGGTTTAGACTAATTAGGTTCTTGTAGGATTGGTGTTTCTACAAGCTTCTACTTGAGGTGCTGGAATGCATGCTCGCATTACTTGGTCTATAAAAATAGAGCATTCCTCTTTAGAAGCTCTACCAATGGTTTGACAATCTTAGAAAAGTTCTTGATGACATGTCGATAATAACTAGTATGCCCAAGGAATGACCACATATCTTTAATAGTTTCTAGCTATTCAGTTATTCCTTGGATGACCCTTATTTTTTTAGGATCTACCTTAATCCCTTTCCATGAATTTTGGTGCCCTAGTACAATGTCTTCATGGATCATCAAATGGCTTCTTTGCTAATTGAGCTTGAGGTTAGTCTCCACACACTTTTCAACACTTGCTCAAGATAATCTAGGACTTGCTCAAACGTAGCCCCATAGGTGAAGAATTCATCCATGAAGACTTCCATCTCGCTACTAATCTACTATTGAAAGATGCCAAGGACCAAGTGCTAGAAAGTAGTAGGCATATTGTAAAGGCCAAAGGGCTTCTTCTTATATGTAAAAGTCTACTAGGGACTCATGAATATTATTTTGGCTTGATCCTCTAGTGCAATATGGATTTAGTTTTAGCCTCTATAATAGTCTAGAAAGCCATAGTAGTAATGCCCTATAATGGTGTCCAACACTTGATCCAAAAATATCAAAGGAAAATGATCTTTGTAGGTTGCCATATTTAACAGCCTAAAATCTATGGAAACCCTTCATTTCCCACCTTTCTTTAGCATGATCATAAGTGGGCTAACCCACTTGTTGTTCACAATGGGATAGATGAACCTTGCCTTGAGGAGTTACTCAATTTTCTCCTTGATGATATGTTTGAGCTTGGGGTTTAATCTTCTATGTGGTTGCATCTTTGGTTTTATGGAGGAGTCTATGTAGATTTTGTGTTGGCATATCCTAGGATCAATTCTTGTGAGCGCATGATATAACCAAGCAAACACTATTGGCCATTTGTTGATAACTTCCAACAACTTTTGTTTCTATGAAGAAGCAAGGTTGGCATGATGATGACCAGCTTGCCATTATTTAGAATGGCATATTTTATCCCAAGCAGTAGAGTTTTCAACTCATGGGAATCCTGCTTGAATTTTTTATGGATTTTCAACTCTCCTTAATTGATTTCACCTTGTTCATTAGAAAGTTGACGATGGACTTGCTCCAGTTTGTTGATGCTATCTACATAAGAACTCATGAGGCTCTTAGTTGATTTCATGCAAAATGTTGAGTTGCACTCTACATCAGGTGTCAATCATTGGGTGTCCTCCTATTTTTTGGCTACTATGTATAGGCATCTCTAAATTTCTATGACATTTGCACATTGTTTACATGCTTTAAGTGTTTTCCTTTGAATGATCCATAATTTTTGCACGTAGTGGCATCCTGTGTCATTGCATGCATGCTTCTTCTTGATCTTGCCAAATTTATTCTTCTTGGAGATTTCCAAGGAGAGGTCTCTTATCCCTAGCCTTTCATTAATTTTACTTAGCCATGATCTTCCCATGATGATAGAAAAGTTTCCTTTATAGTTGTCCACTCGGATCACTAGGAAGTCAATAGGATAAGACCACCCATAAATAGTGGTCACAATGTCCTCCACTAATACCAAGGGGATAGTGATGGACTAATATGATAATGTTAAGATAACGTTACTCTTTTTGAGTGGAGGTAGGTTCCAAGCTTTGTACATTTCTTATGAGATCAAATTAACACTAGAACCTAAGTCCAAAAGAGCCTTAAAAGTTTCATTGCCAGAAATTTGCAAATAGATGAGAGGACTCTCAAGAGAAAATCTCTTCTGGGAAGGTGGCCAACTTTTATCCAATTAGTGACTGTGTGGGTTAACATTACACTATGCACTTTGGAAGCATTTTGGTTTGAAGGGTTCTCGAAGGATATTTTAGAGGAGGTAAGAGAAATAGGGTTAATAGATGTAGGTATTTGTGAGGGCTTTCTTGGATTGTTGATTTTGAAGAAAGGCCTTTTTTAAGGCTTAGTTTTAGAACCACTTGGTTGAGGAGCTGGTTGTAAGTTCACAACCCATGTGGTGTTTCTTTGTTGTGGCTAGGCTAGTATTCCTCCTTGTATAGATGGAGTAGATGGAGGTGCAAGAGTGGAATGATGAAGAGGGTAATGAGAAAATGGGGACTCCCCTCTTGGAGATGGTGCTCTATAATATTTAGGAGGGCATTAGTAATGTTGGAAGGAAGCATGACTGGAAGAGTCATGTGGAAAGATATGTTGCTAAACTATAGTACCTGTATGGATCTGGCTAGCGGTAAGGGTACTGTTACCTTGGTGCTGGCATTCCCCATGATTGTGGATGTTGTCATTGTTGATACTACTTATGAGATTGAGGTGGTGCTCCACTCGAATAGTAGGCTTCTTGGTGGAACTAATGATAGTTACCTTGGGAATATGACAACCTCCTACGTGCTCATTGTCTGGCCAATCTAGGGTTCAATGCATATATCCTTGATTCCTGTAAGGGTGACACAATTTGGCAACATCCCTTAGGATGTTCATATTGATAGATGTCACATACATCATCATTTATTTCAAAATCTACAACTTCCTCTATTGTAGCAAAATTTCCCTTACCCTTATGATGGGCACATTCAGCTTCTTTTTTCTTTCTTCTTTCATGTTCACTACCTCCTTGGTTTCTATTCTCCTTAGAAATTCTTAGAGTTGTTTGAAATTTTTCATCTAAGGAATCCTATATTTTGTTAACCTTGGATGATATTTCAAAGAAAAGTTTTTGGATTAGCAAGGTTTTCCATTACACCACTTTATCAAGTGATGCCTCCTCCTCATTGTTATAGAAATGGACCTTCCTCTTATGGAGAGAGGGATCCCTATTGTACTATTCTAGAATTTCTATCTTTTGTAGTTCACCTTTCTCCTTAGATACTTGCTCAATTAACCTTTAGATCTAATCGGCTCTTAGCTATAAAAGCCTCCCTTTGGGCATAGATCCCAAGATTTCTCCTCGTTTCAATTTAGAGCCCATCTATGATGTCATGTAGTTGATCCCTCTAAGAATAGCCATGGCTTGGGCATCAGTGCAACAAGGAGTAGTACATGCCCATGATTGCATCCAAGGATTCATGAGTTTCTTTTCTCCATCCTTGGATTTTCCTTCTCAAGTTGGAAACTTGAGTGTACATCTAATACGTACTAGTAAACAATTCAAGAATTGTACTTTGCCTCTGAATGGATTCCAATTCCAATGATTGATACCAACTTTTAGCTTCTTTGATAAGTATCCTGGGAAACAACTTCAACTTTTTAAATTAATTTTCCATGTTCTGTAAGGCACAAGCATCGTGGAAGGCCTGTAATTGATTTTGTGAATCTGAATTATATCCTCCTTCAAACTTAGACATATTATTCATATCTAGGCATTTGATTTGGCTATCCTTCATGTGTCTTGATGGGATCCTAATAACCTCTACAATGTTCAATATGTTTCTTATAGCTAGTAGAGGTTCATCATAGTCATAATAGTCATGGTGGCTCCTTTCATGGCCATGATGTCTATGATGATCACTATTGTCTCTCCTTTCTTTGTGATGGTCCTCCCTTGGTTACCCATGATCTTGGTCATTATAGCAGGATCAACGATCATCCTAATTCCATCGTTCACCTTCAACACGATCCTTATTGCCCCTGCAATTTTGATTAGAGTTGGAGGAGGAAGATGATGAGGATGAGAAAGGCAAAGAGGAAGGGGAGCCACCACCAATTCGGTGTTGGCTACTTCCTCTTCTCTAGTTCCTACAATGGTTACCATTTTTGTCCTTATCTTGGTGCTTATATAGACTTCTACTTCGTTACCTATTTGCTGCTGAAAGATGCTTAGAACTATTCGTTGGAATGTGGCAGGAGCATTGCACAAGCCAAAAGGCATTTTTTTATATGCAAACGTTCCCCAAGGACTAGTGAACATTGTTTTGGCTTGGTCTTTTGGTGCGATTTATATTTGGTTGTACCCACTATACCCATCTAGAAAACTATAGTAGCGATGCCCTGCGATAGTGTCTAAGACTTGGTCAACAAATGGCAATGGGAAGTGATCTTTGAAGGTTGCCATATTCAATAGCCTAAAGTCTATACATACCCTCCATTTTCCTCCTTTCTTTGGTACAATTACAAGAGGGCTAACCCATTTGCTATCAACAATGGGGTAAATGAACCTAGCCTTGAGAAGTTGCTCTATCTCCTATTTTACTATTTGTTTTAACTTCGGGTTCAATTGCCTCTACGGTTGTTTGGGAGGTTTCATGGAGGGGTCCATGTAAATCCTATGCTAGCATATCCTAGGGTCTATTCTGGTTAGTTCAGGGTATGACTAGGAAAAGGCTGTTGACCACTTATTTATCACCTTTAGAAAACTCTCTTTTGCTTCAGGGTAAGCTTTGCGTTAATGATTACCAGTTTTCCATTTTTAAGGATCATGTATTCGAAACCGGTGGGCAACGATTTTAAATCTAGGGGCTCTTGCTTAAAATTATCAGGAATCTCCAACTTCCCCCAGTTAATGTTTTTAGGGTTAAGGGCTAGAAGTTGGCCACGGACCTGCTCAAGTGCATCCATGCTTTCAAAGTAAGTACTCGTTATCCCTTTAGTCAGTTCCATGCATGTTGTTGAATTGTTCTCTTGGTCATCCATCAGCCACTGGGTGTTTTCTTGTTGTGTGGCTACTGCATATAGGCACTTTTGTATGTCGATGTCTTGTGCACACCGATTGCATGCAGGCAATGTTAAACTCCGCATTACCCATGATTTCTGCACGCAATGGCACCCTATGTCACTATATGCGATGCATGGAACTTTCTTCTTCTCAATATTTCCAAAGGTATTTTTCTTGGATATTTCTATGGAAATATTGTGAATTCCTAGATGTGCATCTACTATGCTCAGCCATGCTCTTCCCATTATTATTGGAAAGTCCCCTTTGTCATTGTTTATTTGGATCACCAGGAAATTAGTCGGGTATGACCAACCACCTACGGTGGTGACAATGTCCTCAACCTGTCCCAAAGGAACAATGATGGATTGGTCAGCCAGCTCTAAGTGAATATCGCTCTTCTTGAGTGGAGGCAGGTTCCAGGTTTTATACAATTCTTGTGAAATTAAGTTGACCTCGGAGCCTAAGTCAAGAAGAGCCTTATGAGGTTCATTCCTAGCGACTTGGAGATAAATCAGGGGGCTTCCTAGATTAGAGAATTTCTTGGGAAGGTGGCCTATCTTAATCTAGTCAGTAACAGTATGTGTTAACATAACCATGTGCATTGGCCTCAATTTCTCGGTTGAAGGGTTTCCAGAAACCTTATTTGGTATGGAGGTGTTTAGAAGTTCAACCGCTTGTGAAGGCAAGGGCTTGGTTGGATTGTTGATCCTAAAGAAATGTCTTCTTGGCATTTGATTGTTAGGAACAACTAAGAATTGAGGATTAGGAGCCCTTGTGGTATTGGATTGTTGCGGTTGAGTGGGAATTACTCTAGGCCTTGTTGGAGTGGTTGGTGGTGGAGCTACCGACGTAAGAGATGTGGATGGATTTGGGGGATAGTATGGGTATGGAGCGTTTCCCAGAGAAGAAGGAGTCCTGAAATACTCTTGAACTTGGTAGTAATGTGGAGGGTTTATGTGACCCATAGAGTCACCTGGAGAAACCAACTGCTGCACATAATAACCATAAGAATCAGGTTACCGGTAAGGGTCTTGTTGTGTCGACGGTGGCATCCCCCATGACTATGGGTGTTGCCACTGCTGATGCTGTCTGATGGGTTGTGTGGAGTTCCACTTGGATGGTATGTTAGTGGTTGGTGGAACTGCCTTGGGTTACCTTGAGGATAAGGTAACCTTCGGGGTGTCTACCATTGGTTAAGTCTCAGATTAAGTGCATACACCCCAGACTCCTATAGATGTGAGATGATTGGACAACATCCCTTAGGATGGTCATATTTTCAGATCTCACATCCATTGTCATCGTATGTGTCTGAGTCCACAACCTCATCGAAGATAGTAATTTTTCCCTTACCCTTGTTATGTGCAGGGCCTAAATCTCTCCGCTTTGTCGTACCTTTGTCACTACTTTGTTCCACCTTAGACTCCTCTACGATTTTCAAGACAGTTTCAAGTCTGGAGTCTAAGGAATCCCATAGTTGATCCACCTTAGCTAATACTTCTGTTGTTAGTTTTTGAATCGGCAAGGTTTTTCTGTTCACCAACTCTTTGAGTGGTGACTCATCCTCTTCATTGTAAAATTTCACTCCCTTCTTCCGAAGGGAAGGATCACAGTTGTATTCTTCTACACTCTCTCTTTTTTGTAGCTCACCTTATTCTTTGGCTACTTGCTCCAACAAGCGATGAACTTCATGGGATCTAAGTTTTGATAGTCTCCATTGAGCATAGGTCCCAAGGGTTCTCCTAGTTTCGTAGCTTAGCCCATCTACGATGTGGCGGAGTTGATCCTACTGTGTGTAACCATGGTTCGGGCAATGATGTAACAATGCATAGTAGTAGCCCATGGCAGCATCCAAGGGTTCATGAGTACCTTGCTTCCATCCTTGGATTTGCTTACGCAAATTAGACACTCTGGAGTACATTTGATACTTATCGTTAAAGAGTTCTAACATCGTACTCCACCTCCTGATGGTTTCCAGTTCCAAGGACCGGTACCAACTCTCTGCTTCCTTGGTGAGTGTCTTGGGAAATAACTTTAGTTTTTGCCACTTGTTCTCTATGTTCTGCAAGGTGCAGGCATCATGGAATACCTGTAAATGATGTTGCGGATCAGCGTTGTACCCCCCTCAAACCGTGGGATATTATTCATGTCTAAGTGTTTGATCCGACTATCTTTTAAATGCCTTGTTGGAATTCTCACAGCCTCTATTATATTGAGCATACTTTGGGTGGCAAGTAGGGGCTCATCATGATCGTCTCTTTCATGAAGCCTGTGATGTCTACGTTGTTCCATACTTTTCCTTCGTTCATGCCCTTGTCCTTTCTCTCAACTCTCTCATCGAGGTCTCTCATTTTTCCTACCTCTATCCTCACCATTATGCTCTCTATGACTGCACCCAGAGGTGGAAGGAGAGGGTAAATGATGTGAAGAAGGGGAAGAAGAAGGAGAACCATTGCCATGATGATGTTTCCTACCTTCTCTTCTGTGGCTTCTGCCCTGATCGTGATGACGATCTAAGTGCCCATCCTTATTGTGAGTTGTTGTTCCCTCTGTGAATAGTTGGTGTTCACGGGGATCAGAACCAGGGTTATGTATCATTGAGCATAGGTTCTTGTACCCTACCTCCTCATCATCGTTAGGAGGGGAAACATCTTTCGATAGAGAACCCGTTATGAGTGGTTCACCATCTCCAATTTCACTAAGGACATGCAAGACCTCTTTGCCCTTCAATAGTGTATGTTGGCTCTCCTGCCTTAAGTCCCTCATACGTTCTAAAGCTATGGGATGGTAATTCCTCATGTCAAAGTCTCCTATAATGTATTCAACATAAAGCTGTGTCATGCCAATTTGTGCCAAATCATAGAGGAGCCTGTTGGGGACTGATTGATCCAGAGGTAATACTATGTTACCTTGCAAATCCCTCCAGTGCATCTGTTCATCTTGATGGAGGATAAAAGTAAAGTTAGGAATATACTCATCGGGATGAGTATATTCCACCCTATATTATTGAGGAACTGTCAGATTTAGGTTATGTGTTTTTGATTGCCAACTGTTCTTTGTATGATCCCTAGGTGGTGAATTGCTCTTATGAGAAGAAGACATTGTTTCTTATCAGTGTGCTAATTTAATGTTATATAATTTTTCTTTTAATTAACTCGAAGGTTCATTTAGGCTCCCAACGATGTGAGTGATATCCTATGTTCTATTTAGCGCACAAACACCTAGTTCCCGGCAACGGCACCAATGATGAGTGGCAAGATACCCCTACACTTAACCATACGAATACGAGCGTAGCACCCGTGATCCGGTAGAACTCCATAGACTAAGTGCCTACATGCCCATGGAACACTTAGGGTTAATCATTCGTTGTCTTCCCAGACTTACTTGTAGTTGTCATGATGTATGGTTAAGTAAGTCTGAGGTATATGATTTTTATAGCTTTTTATGTTTTTGTCTTCTATGCTAACAAGGTGAAGGGTTGAGAAAATAATTACTAACTCTAACTAATGAACTAAGTCTAAATTACCTAGCGTCAGCATCCATTCCCACTTACTGTACACACCTTAACCGATGCAACCGTGGCTACCAAACGCTAATCGTTGCTAGGATCACCACGCGTAACACACATGCTCGAAGTGATCGTACTAAGGCACTTAACTAGGAGAGAAGGGTTGAGAGAGAAAGTAGCAAATAACAGATAATAAATAACAAATAATAAATAATAGTAAATAAAATCCTAATTAGCCTATTCCATGCACTGCAAGGTTTATCCAAGAAGCTCATCTTTATTGTTGTACACAAACTTGTGTTCAGGTACAATGTTTGCTCGAATAAAGATCTGTTCACTTTAGGACTCCTATTGTAGGCACATGGAGAATATTCTATCTCTGGAGTGATCAATTTGCTAGATTTTCCCTACTGTCTAGCCTAGGATGACGAAACAAGGGAGAGCCGCCTCTTATTTATAGATATGACAGCGCACCGCGATATCATGTACACGATATTGCGGGGCATCCCATCAGTTAGCTTGGATGAGCACCATGAGGAGGAGTAGGAGGATGATGATGAATTTTAATGAAATTTGAACATGAAAACATCCTATGTGAGGTATTTCAACAAGAAACCCCCAAAGCCACAATGCCTACCTCCACTCCATTTATCTCATCCATGGAACAAATGCGACCTTCCTCTATCCCTTCTTACCTAACCATGTTTAGGACCACATTAGTCATAGCTACATACTAAACATAATTAGTGTTACATTCCACTACATTCCACTTTGCTATGCCATTTGCCACCTAACCTTGATTCATATGATCTTCATCGATGGTCATTACCACCACCAATCCTCTAACCACTCAGGTGGAATCTACCATTGAACTTCACGTATCCCAGGGGTCACATACCCTCTTCATTCCATTTGTGCCTTAGATGCTAGCATAAACATCATTCTATTTATTTGGTTCACTAACCACTACGATAACACAATCTCTCCCCTTTGTAGCACAATCGATGGTGAGGGCACAGGCCCCCAACAAAAGCCATAATCTTTTGTGCAAGTCTTGCAATTGATAGGGGTATCTTAGGGCCTAGATCAAGCTTTTCAAATGATCTAGAACTTGATAGAGGAGTTGAAAGGGCTTAAGGCCTCTACATCTCAAATGGTTAAGGTTATGGACTTTTACCAAGATGATCCCATTAGTCTTGTGGTCCTGTCCTTAATGCTTCCTCTTAGTGTCCCTATCTTGCAGTTCATGAAATACAATGGTGGAGGTGATCCTGATGCTCACCTTATAACCTTTCAATCCTAGTGCTTGTTGTTGCAATCATGGCTATACATAATCATAAGAATATTCCCTATGTTCCTTATAGGAAAAGCACTCGATTAGTATTGTGCCTTACGTATAGGATCTATATCCTCTCTAGAAGACCTCATATTACAACTCATTAATTGCTTTAAGTACAAGTTGAAGCCCAACACCACCCTTGACTAGCTAATGAAGGTCAGGCAGGGACCACTTAAACTAGTGTAGAAGTTCATCCAATAATGGAATGGCCTACTCAATGAGATAATAGAACCTATAGCTAAAACCCATCTATTGGCTATATTTAAGAGGGTACTTAAATGATTTTACCAAGTCCAAGTTGTATTACCTTAACCTGTGGTCACTTAGTCAAGAATTCTCCTAGACTAAAAACATAGAGGATGTTGCAAAGGCTAGCCATGACCCTACCTACATGGCATACAAAAACCAACATACATAAAGGAAAAGGAGAGGGGTAAATAGAACAATGTGGTGGTGGCAACGATAGCTAAAGAAACCAAAATGACTAACTAGGGGCCAAAAGACAATCCATCCAAGGCACCTACTAACAACTAAAACAACCATACATCAACCTCTGGGGCCACTACATCAACTTCATTTAACCCAAATTTTAGTGGAAGAATAGAACTAAATATACTAGGTTGCCTTTGAAATCGTTTGAGCTCTTAGATTAACCGTTAAAAAGTGGGAGTATCTAATACAAGAAGATGTCTAAAACTACTTGTAAAAATCATGAAAGGCTATGTGAGATAGCCAAGGACCCCACTTGAGTAACCAAGGATGATCCTTAGGTATCTAAGTACTTCAAGCTCAATCACTTTTGCCACTATCATCAATTTCCTAGTCATGACACTGACTTCTATCTTATGCTAAAAGATGACCTACAAAAGATGATAGATAAAGGAGAGTTGGTCCTAGATGCTTCCAACCTTGTTCAACCATAGAACTAGTTAATGCAAGTCTAAAAATACCCATTGAACATGAACAACAATGCATATATTATATCGGTGTTCAACATTGATGATAATTGGAGGCCTATGATGGAACCATTCATGTTTCGGGTACCTCCTCATGACGAAAGGGGCTCTTCAGCTTCCACCAAATCAAGGCCTCCTTTTATTATAAGGATACCATCATGGAAACCTCCTAAGGAGCCTTTTATCATAAAGGTTACCTAGCCCAACATAACCCAACTTGCCCCTACCATTAAATAGCAATCTCCTATGGTGGCTAATGCCACAACTTATTTCTCAGAATCAACAAATGACAACCAAAGAGCCTTGACCAAATAGAGGAAGTAGCCTAAGTAGAAGCCCTACAACAAGGATGATAAGTAGGTTGAGGCATGGAAGTAAGTGGGTCCACCAAAGTTGTCATGTCCCCATTTCCAAATGGTGCTACCTCCTAATGGAGATGGTGTCTCTTCATAACAAGTGTTATTTTTTATCTTAACAAGACCCAAAAGGGTAGTTGTGATTAAGACCCAAAAGGGCATGTTGTAATAATTTATGTATCTCTTAAGATAATCTTTGGGAATTTAACCTAAGGCATTTATACCTAGGGTTAGAGGTTGTGCTAGCATGGAGTGGTAGAGTTGGTATAGGCAATTCATGAGAGCCAGGTGAAATAAGATAGGAAGTGAACTGGCCATCTCTTCTGGCTAGGCTATAGGCCTAACTATGTGCTAGTGTTGGGTTGCCTCTATGGGATAGATGCCAAAGGAAGAAAACCCCAAGGAACACTCTTAGAGCATGGTTTGGATACACTATTATATATCAATAAAGCATTATTTTCTTTCTCTTTTTATATTTTTCCTATTATGTCCTTTATACACAATGTCAAATATCACATATATTTTTCATTTGGTATACTTTCTTCATACACATAATGTCTAGTATATCATATATTTGAAATTTTCCTTGACATCTGGAGATGGGATGTCATAGAAGCCCACTTCCATATCATTTTTTCCCATGGCCTCCTCAACCTAGGCTGCTTCTACAAGCAAACCATGGGAGGAAACTAAGAGCCAAGGGAGAGGAAGAGAGGAAAAGCCATAACAACAACATAAAAATTAGGTGTGCATTTTGGAATGCATGGAGAAGTTAAGCACAACCAAGGTGATAAGCCTATTTCTAATGACAAAAACTTCCTAAGTGCGATGGAGCAAGTCAAGTAGTCTCTTAATCATAAAAACACAATCTCGAGCCTGTATGACTTGATCATGACTTCCACTACACATTGTGAAGCATTGTTCAAGATGTTAATTTCTATTCCCAGTAGTGAAGATATGCCTACTAATGAAGAATCCATCCATGTGGTGATGGTTCCTTCTTCACCTAGGAAGATGAAGTTAACAACACTAGTATTTCACAAGAGCAAAATCAAAGCCAGTTAGAATGGTGAAGTAACCAGGGCTCCTCTCTTCATCATGATTTAGGTTGGGCAATACAAGATGCATTAGTTGTACATGGATGATGGGGCTACCATGAATGTCATCCCATGCATCTTTGTGGAATGTCTAAGCTTGACAGAGCATATAAAACATATGAAAACATCAACCCTCAAGTCCTTCAATGGATCATAGGTTGTAATTAAGGGGTTGATCTTCTTAGACTTTTGATAGGGGAGCAATTCCCAAAAACTGTGGATTTCCTAGTGGTAGAGGAAACTCTAGGATTTGACCTTATCCTAGGGAGATCTTACTTGGCTCAACTACAAGTTGTATCTTTAGTTATCCACCAAGAGATTCACCTTCCTTATTAGGGAGTTGAAATCATCATTCATGGTGATAATGTAGTTCCCTTGGATGTTAACAATGTGGATATAGAGTAGGAGTTTGAAGTGGAGTTTCAAGAAGAAACTCCTAGTTACAAAGTGAAGTAAGCCAAGAGAGGGGAAAAGGCTAAAAATGACAAAAATGGGATATGAGACGTGCTATGGGAAAAGCTCCCTTTCAACATTGTCAATGAAGGGGATGGAAAGTACAAACTTATGTAAAACAAGCCATACACATTTCCTAATATATTAATGATTAGGAAGCATTTGAACAAGTAATGTACATGCTTGATCGTTTCATCCTATGCCCCTATGAGATTGTAACCATATGTATTTATAGCTAGTTAGCCTAGATTTTCTTGTTACTTGTTTATGCCTTTTTACTTACTTTATTTTAACATTTTTTTGTATGTAGCTTGAGTATTTACTTTTGTTTACATTTTTATTTATCAAAGCATTTTGCTTTCTTTGTTTTCCCTTTTTAGCATGATATAAATTGTAAAAACCTCATAAAAATTATAAAACCAGGAAAATCATAAAAATATTACGACATAAAATAGACAAAAAATATATCTTTCCCTAGCCTTAGAACCATAAAATAGCAAAGCCATGATAAATTAACAACATTAAATATATATAGAAGAAATTGAAATTAAAAATTAAAATTTAGAATGTTTAAACATACATAGTCATGGTCACTCTATGTGACAAAAATGTTTAAAACTATTTTCAATTGAAACATTGGCCAACATTGGTCATACAATGTCAACAAGAATTAAAATGAAGAACAAAAACTATCACAATAGCCATTTGGTAGAACTATAGGGGATCCAAAGGAGGAGGTGGAAGATCATCATCATTACCATCATCGTTGGAGTCACCAACATTACCTAGTGCTTGTCACATAACAACATAAAATTGATCAGTCAACAATAACCAAATTATAACTTAAACCATTATTAAAATTAAAATTAAAAACATAAAAGCCATCAAACCTATGAGGAATTTGGTAATATGAACTCTAGGGGAAGATGTTGAAGACCAATCTCCAAACGTTGGAGAATTTGATCTTCTTTCATGTTGATCTAGTTAACATCCCTAAGATTAATATCCATGAGGATGTTTGTCTTGTCCATGCCTATCGATGTTGGTAGCTCTTTTGATACTATGGCTATAGAGACCTTAGCTATAGCTATAGTAATTTGAGGTGTAGGGGATTTGACTACTATGAGAGTGCTTTCAAAGAGTCTGTAAGCACTCTCAGCCTAAATTCCCTAGATGAATAGCTACATCTTGCATCATTCAATCATCTCCTCCTTCAGCCACTTTAGGTATGCCTCTTGATCAACCTTATTGCTGATCCTTTTGTGTTTGGCCTCACTCTAGGATCCAACTATAATAATCCTTCTAGTCGTTAGCTTTTTGAGAGATCAAATGTATTTGCATTTGCTACTCCAACACCTCCTTGGCAAGGACAACCTTGTCATGGATGGTGTACCATTAGTAGGTCCAGGTGATCTCTTTCATCTATAAGTTCTTTGAGTTAGCCACTTGGGCTTTGAGAAAGTCCTTATAGTCCTTAAGATCTTTAATCCTCTTAGATTACCTCTTGGTCTCCTCCCTCAAGGCCACAACTTTCTCACATAGGGATTTATTGGACCTTTGAAACTCCCATGAAGTTTTTGCACACAAAACTATAAGATCAGTGGAACTTTCATATAACTTTAGAGGGACATTTTGGGTATCAAAAGGAAGCTTAGGCAAGGAGTGAAACTCCATGTCATGGTTTAGGGCCCATGTAATTGATGGCACTACAAACAAATCATAATCATAAATGTAACCATAAGCACAATATACAGCCTAAGATAGCTATAACATATATACAACACATAGCAAAACAAATAATGTGAATAAAACATAGTTCTTACCAATCTCAAGTGCAACCTATTGTAACTAATTGATGATGTTCTTAGCCACTTCACACATGAACTCCATCTTGTCTAGAACCTCTACCCATGGTTCAAAAAAAACTTAGGTGTAGAGGCCTCTTCTTATGGCTCAGGAACTACAACAAGCATAACAATCATTGAATGGTTAGAATGAAAATATAACTTAAAAGCATAGGATATAATAAGTAGCATTAAAGAATGTGCATATCGTACTCCTCTTCCTCCTCTAGGATGATGATGGGGGATGCACCTAGTAATGGCTCACTCAAAAAGACATCTAGGCCATCTAGATTAATGTTGGCTAATAATTTGGCCTCATGTTACTATAAGATTGCCTCCTCTACATGCCTTTTTTCCTCAGTAGCTATGGTAGTAACACATCTCTATGCCTCCTTTGCTGTAGTGGTTACGCATCTTTGCTCTTCCTCCTCAGTGGCAGCTTGGGTTGCCATATCTTGATGCTTACTTGTAATGATAACCCATAAAACAAGTTAATATTCATAGTCATAAAACATAGAACATAGCATAAGTAAACACTAAAACATAGTAAAATTACTCATAATTGCCTGATGGAATTGGTTGAGCTTCAACTTGAGCTTCTTCATGGTGGGTGGCTTTGATGCTAGTGGTGCTTCCTTCATAGGCTATTTCAACTTTGCCTTGGCTACCATGTTAGCCTTAGCATGAAACTCTCAGGTTCTCTTGATGTTCACTAGAATTGTGATGGGCTCCTCCCCTATGCTATTAGGGGAAGCACACCACCTACCACAAAAATCCTTGATGATAATAGATAGAGAGTCACCCATCTCCTCTAGTGGGTCCTAGGCCTACATCGTTAGATAAATGTGCTTTATCTAAGGCCTAGAGAGTTGGTTTAGGTCCTAGGTCATCCATTGTCCATCCCTCCTTAGCACTAGGAACTCCACAAATCTCTTTAAATAAGCTACAAAAATGCATAATGCATGTGAATTATGGTAGAGGTATCTTTGCAAAGTTTGAGAATCTCCTCTTGAAGCCTCACAGCCAAGGAAGTAGTCCAGTTAAAACATGTACCCTTCATTAGGACCTTCTTAAAGGTCCATCCATATGTAATGCCAATCACCTTCTTTTGTGAGAATAGTTTAGGAAAGGAATATGATTGGAATAAAGGATAAGATTCCCTTGCTTTGGAATTCATGAAGCCATCCAAGATAAGCTCAGAATGGCCCTTACTAGAACTAGACTACTCCTTAACTTTCTCATGATGGTCGACCTACTTCATTGGTTTGGTGACAACATTCATCCTGTTAATAAGAATAGCAAACAATTCATAGAAGGTCTCATCATTGATAGGAATGGTGTTTGGCATGTCTTGTACTCTAGTGCTAGTTGATTGGCTCTTGCAGTGAAGGAAGCAATGACATTTAGCATCTTGATGACCAGATGGAAGGGATAGGTGCCATAAAAACATCAATTAGGCTTGCAAATTTAATGTTTGTTTAGATGCTTCTAGGAAGATGTCCCCTCAACCACTTCTATGCTAGCCTTACCTCACCAAATTTTACAATGAGGGTATTCTCAAGGCATTCTAAAATAGCTAAGATGATGCTGAAAGAAGTGAAAGGTCCTACGAGGTAACAATAAATGCTTAGCATCAACATAGGCACACATAGCAAAACCAAAATGTAGTCATAGAAACATTATTCATAATGTAGCAAATCATTCTTATTCTCACCTTTCTTCTTCTTGTTTGGTGAAGCTTGTGTGAGGGTCCAAGCAACAACACCCTTCTCATTAATGTTCTTGGGGACCATTGACTAGCTATGGGCTATTTTGGTAGCTACACACTTCTTGTAAAAAGGGTTAAACATATTGGTGTATTTATCAAAATTCTCTCTTAACTACTCATATACAATAGTTTTGATCTTTGGGCCTTCGGTAAATACACTTAAGGTAGTTTGGGCCACCCCCAAGGGTTGATCATTCCTAATAAAGACTTGTTCATTAACTCTATACCTACAAGATGTTCATAAAACCAAAAAGTTAAGAAAGGTGACTACACCACGTAAAGACAAAAACATAAGAAATTTATAATAACTATGCTTACCCCTACAGTTAGTACATGGTGCTAGGTGGATTTTGAAATAGCATGTGAACTCTGTGTGCCACTATTAGACTATTATCAATATTATATTGAGAATACTTTGGTGTGCTTCATGTCTCTATCAAGAAACACATAACGATAGTGTTCTTGGTCTCCGTTGACTCTCTTACTACTTGAGTTTTAGGATCATCAGTTATGAACTTAATGATTAGTCTTACAGACCTAGGTAGTAAGGTCTTCACTATAATCGCTGCCACATCTACAAACAAGTGTGACTACAACATCACACTAAAGTTCTACAAGATGTAGGCAAGGAATTCCCTTGCCCCTAGCCGAAACCATAGTGAGCCTCATTCTAGAACCAAATATGAGATGGGGGTGTTTGCCTTTAGTTGGTTGATGCAACACAAGATGCCCACCAACTCAACCACTATGAGGATAAGTTTCAGTAGGGCCTTGCATGGAAAAATAACATACACCATTAGGGCTATATTTTAACACTTACAATTTCTTAAACAATTTTACTAAACATCCTAGTTGGGGGTGTTTAGCCCCTGTAAAAAGCTCTAAGGTGTTGGTTAATATTCATTTAGAAATTCAACATCAACATTGTTACAACTTTTATAGCCTTTATACATCACAACCAAAACTTCATGACCAAAATTATGTCTTAGTTTAAAACAACATTTACATAGAAAAGCCTCTAAAACCTAGAAAACAACCATAGGAGGATACTTACTAAAAATATTAAAATTTTTTAGTAACATTGAAACCAAATTTAAAATACTTCCAAAATCCCTAGGCATTCCCAAGAGCATGAGAAATCGATAGGAAAAATTTTTGTGTTGCAACACTAATAAATTTTAGTGATTCCATCACTGAAGGAATCTTGAAATCATGAAATTTATATCCATAACTACAAAAATACAAAATTCATAGCCTTATTTGCATAAAATATGACCTAATCTACACAACCTTAGCCATCACTACAAACCCCCTTTGATGCAAGGTTTTAAAAAATTTGCCAAAAATTCCATTTAGCTCCAAACGGAGTGATTCCACCACTTTTTTGGAAGCTTAAATTGAAGCCTACACACAAATTTTTTAAAATTTCAAAACCCTTTTAATTTCTTCCAAAAAGATTTATAAACGTTTATGAAAATCCAAAAACAACATAATCCACAACTGCACAATGTAATGAAAATGGCTAGATCTCCCTTGTTATAACTCCAATTTGAACAACACCATAGACAATGGAAACCTTAAATCTAGCATTAAAAATCTAAAACCATAACTTTTAATAATTTCTAATCAATTTATTAAGAAAAAAATTCAAAAGTATAATTTCAATTTTAATGAGAAAAATAGCCTAGATTTAGAAAAATGACCCTATTCCAAGAAAACACCATAAATTGGCTAGGAAACAAATGAAATGGTGAGAAATGGCCAACCTCAAGGTTGTAGCATGTTAAGTTTGCATCACAATGGGCCTAGGTAAGTAGGAGATGCCATAGGCTACTACATCTACCTATTCAATCATTTCTTTTTTCTTGCTTCCTCCTTTCCTCTTCATGATTTTTGCCACCAACATTGAAGAAACTTAAAAATATAAAGGATTTGGAGTAGCAACGTTGCTTGGTGGGGGTGGGGGGAACTAAATATAAATCAACCAAACTGAATCCTAATGATCCTTGAAGAAAAGTCTTTGTCAAAGCTCTAATCCAATGTGATGTGGGAGAGCATGAGAGGTGTGTATGATTTCTGCAAAATATGACATAAAATTAGATCCAAAACCTAAACACCTTCTTCCAAACCCCCATTACCAATTTTGTGAATTGAAACTCATGGTGGACTAAAGTGAAAATGGGGAAAAGTATTGTCAATGCTAAGAATTGTGGGACATAGGAACAACTTTCAAAATTTTTAAATTTCTTAGTATGGACCCTACCATATGATTTCCATGCATGGTATTCCAAGCTTGGAAACCTTAGCAATGCTGGGGTTTTGACCCATTAGAACACCCAAAACATATTTCACCTTATTCCCCCATGTACCCACACTAGGAAACATTGATCCAATATGGGTCCTAGCCCACTCTAATCTACAATATTTCTGAATTGACCTCCTTTCCATTTTTGGTAGCTATGACTAACATAGACAAATCCTAAACTTCAAATGGGGAAAAGGCCTTGACAAAGCCTACCACTTTGAGCATCCACACTAGGGCTACACTGCCTAGCATGGCTCTAGCATTGCCTAAGGAGGGTAACATTCATACTCAGCCTCTAGTGCCCATCAAACCCTAATTTAATCCCTTGGTAGATCCACATAGACTTAAATCCCTCTAGTCATCCCTAGCAGCACCAAAACCTTCTCAAACCTAGTTGAAAGTGCCCAAAAATTTTAGATTTGGCTGATGTACATGAAGGAAGGGGGGGGGGGGGGG
>MNCI01007225.1:1443021-1515386 GCA_015680685.1 Gnetum montanum
GTTGTTGGTGGGCTCCATCCATGGATGATCTTAAATTACTAAAATTGACCACCTAGTTATCATATTTTGACTTGAACCCCCTTTTTTAGCTCTTGGTAACATAGATTGGCTAAAAATAACTTAGTATTTGCACCTAAATACCTTTTTGACATTGGTGAAACTTTCATCCATGCTAGCCAACATGGATCCAACATGGATGCCCTAGGAGTATGTCAAAAAATCTATTTTGTAGCCAAAAATAACCTTGAAACCTATCCTAGTGACCTAAAAACCCTATTGGAGCCTTCCAAAGCATTTGGATGTCAAAAAATTGATCAGAAATGGCAAAAATATCTCATCTTCCTCTCATCCATGCTAAGGTCACACCACCCAATGTGAATGAAGGGGGATGACTACATGAGGCACCAAGGAGCCTTTAAATTGATGGATATTGATACTAAATCTTGGCCCTTAATCTTTGTAGCCCTGATAGTTTTGAAACCCTATTAAATCTTGCCAAAAGTGGCTAAAAACATGAACCCAATTGGAGCCACGCTAGAAAGGATTATATCCACATTTGGTAGCATACCCATAGTGTGGATAAAAGGGGTATGACCAAAAACTCACAAAACTTGCATTGAAATTAACTTATGTTGACAACCAAACCTTCTCAAAGACTCTAGTAGCTAACACTTATTAAAATTGATTCCATTTCATGTTTTTTCTCACTCCCACATTGAGCACCCCCCTAATCCACACTAGCTATCATGGATCCACCATGGATTCATCAAGGAAAGTTTATGAGGAGGTTACAGATGTGTCAAAATGATTTTAACTTGTGTCATCCTCACCTTAGAGCCTTGTTAGAAGCTCTGAAAGCCATCAAGCCTCTCAAAATCAATAATATCCTCCACATTAGATCCAGTTTGGCTAGCATGGATCTATAGGGATGATCTCAAAATCCACTTAGAAGCCCTCAAAACTATTTTTGATCTATTCATGTTAAGGGAGGCCTGATCCATGTTGGTTAGAATGGATGCAATATGGATGAGCTACCTTTCTACTTTTAACAACAGACCAACAACCCCATAGACCAAAAACTTACACTAGTAAAGCTTATAACTTCACAACCTTGATTTTGCACTTATTTGACCTCACTTTTGACCTTGAAACATACTAGGCCTCCTTATCCATACTGGATCAATGCTATGTAGTGTAGATACCTGGGGGAGGGGGGGAACAGGTGGTGGGGATAACTATGCATGACCCTAAAAGCCTTAAAACCTAGCTAAGATTTGATTGAAAATTAGAGAAATCATTGTTTCCAAATCTAGAAGCCTAAAAGCTTGGTCGATTTGCTTTCGAAACCAACCTAGGACTAGAAACCAAGAGCATCCCCATTCATCCACACTAGATCCATGCTGACTAGTGTGGACCCAGCATGGATATTTCCTCCAACTTAATTCAATGTTTAAAACCCTTTTGAAAGGATCTGAAAACTTAGTTTGAGAGTGCACAGATATAGAAACTTGGTTTCAGCTACAAATTTGACATTATTTGGCCTTGTTATAGCTTAGATCTAGATCATCCTAGATAATCCCCCCTATACACGTTGGCTAGGGAGGATACAGGGGGTATAACTTTAAAACCTATTTTTTGGTCATGTTCAACCTTCAAAATGACCAATCTTGACAAATCTAGTTTTTCTCTATCTTGGGAAGACCCTAGAATTATTATTTTAATCCTCTAGATGCCATGCAACACATTTTCATTGGTATTCATGCTAAATCCACTCTACCCTAGCATGGATCCTATGTGGGTGGAACTTTTGGGCTTCAAAAGGCTTCAAAATTGATGATAGAATCAACCTATTACCTTCCTAGTCCATGCGCTAGACATGCAAGCCATCGGAACTTGAAAACTATCTAAAATAAGCCTAAGAAACCACCTAGATGTCCCATCTACACTGAGGTCACCCCATCCATGTTGGCCATCGTAGATCTAGAATGGGCCTAGCACCTTACGTTTTCAGCTCAAACAGCCTCAAAATAGCCCTAATTAATTCCTAAACTTATATAGCACCTTGGTAGGCTTAAACCATGGCTTGCTAAGGCCTAAAATTGACAAAATCTAACCTTTTTTGATGAGTATTAGCCAATTTTTAGAACATGCATCCCATTTTTCATTGATTTGACCTTATTTCTTGATGTTTTTGGCCTTGTTTTGCATTATTGACCCTCTTGGCCATTAGATGGATCCTACATGGCTTCATGTTTCCATAGATTCATCTTATTTTCTTTATTATGGCCTTGTAGAATCTTGTTTGGCCTTTGATTAATATTGAATGGTGGGGTTTAAACTTCGCTAACCACCATTTGATACCATGTAACCATGGCTTACTAAGGCCTTAAAAGGGTACCGTGGCTTGTCAAAGTCTTAAACTGGTAAGCTTGTAACCTTGATTGATCTTGTTTTACCTTAATTGTTACTTTTGTTATGCCATAGCTTGTCTCAACCTTTTTTGGTCTCTATTTGACCTTTGTTTGGCCTTTTTCTCTTCTTTGTAGCCTTGTATAACCCCATTTTCACTTTGTTTGGTGTTAATGTAAGATGTATTTGGACAATTTTATAGCATTTTGGCACTATTTACTCATATGTACCAAAGTGCCACTTAATATGATTATGGTTGACATGTAGGTTTAAAGTATGAGTACCTAGGAGCATATCAATTTACCTTTGTGCTTACATGAACCCCATGGTTATGTTGAGCAATGCATTAAAATTGATTACCTAGATCTTGAGCTTGAGAGTCTTGTTGACCACATAGCCTTCATAGAGAAACCCCTAGAATGGCCTAAAAACCTAGTTAAAACCCTTGACATAGAGGCTGGTAATAAGACTCTCTAGTTGATGTTCCTATCATGACACATAGTGGTGAGGGGAGAACCTTAAAACTAAGTTCCTCATCAGAAGCTCATAGGCTCAAGACATCACCAAGGCCCTACAAGATAGCATTAACGTGTTTGCCTAGTCATATGAGGATATGCTAGGTCTAGACCCATGTTTAGTACAAACATAACATCATACTTGATCCTAGCATTAGAATAGTTAAGCAAAAGGTTCGCAAGATTAGACATGATTTGGCCTTAGTAGTTCATGATGAAATCACAAAGCTATACTAAGCTATTTTCATTAGAGCTATTGACTACATAGAATGGGTGTCTAACATAGTGGTAGTCCCTAAGAAAAAAGGAAGTATTAGCATTTGCATCGATTTCAGAGATGTAAATAAGGTAACCATTAAGGATGACTTCCCTTTGCCTAGTATTGATCAACTCATTGATACCATGGTTGGTCATGCCTTATTATTCTTCATGGATGGATTTTCAAGATACAACTAAATCAGGATCAACATTGAACATCAACTTAGCATGACCTTCATGACCCCATGGGGTACCTTTGACTATACCATGATGCCTTTTTACCTCAAGAATGTAGGAGCAACATATGAAAGGGCCATGACAAACATCTTTAGTGATTACATGCTAAGTTTTCTTCATGATTACATAGACAATATAGCTATTAAGTCCAAAGTGGCCAACAATCATACACATGACCTAGACATTGTGCTTAAACATTGTCTCAAGTATGAGCTTAGGCTCAATCTCAAGAAGTGTGTTTTTAGTGTTAAGAATGATAAGATGCTTGGCTTTGTAGTATTTGAAGTAGGAATACGTGTTGATCCTAAAAAGGTTAAGGTCATATCCAACTTACCAGTGCCTACTAACCTTAAGGAGCCTTAAGAATTGCAAGGTAGATTACAATTTATTTGTAGGTTCATCACTAGACTTATGAACAAGTTACAATCCACACAACACTTGCTTAAGAAAGGGGTTCACTATGAGTGGATGGCTCAACACCAAGAGGCCTTTCAAAACCTTAAGCAAGAGTTGGCACAACTACCAATAGTCAATCCTCTAGAAGAGGGTAAATTATTGTACATCTATCTTACTATCTTAGACACATCCATTACCTCTCTACTCTATCAAAAATTGGATGATGGAGTAGAGATGCTAGTATACTACCTTATCCATGCATTAGTTACCCATGAAACTAGATATACTTAAGTGGAGAAGTATTTTCTAGCACTAGTTTTCTCATTTAAGAAGCGGAGAAACTATCTCTTTAGAAGCCAAGTCAACATCATTTGCAAAGACAATGTGCTTAGAGCCATAATGATCAACATCTATGAGAGTAGCCTTATAGCCCAATGGAAAGCATAACAATAGAGTTTGATCTTCATTATGACTCTTTGTCCTCAATGAAAGGTCAAGTTGTAGTCATCCAAGTCACTATTTCACCCATTGATAACCAAGTAACCATAGATCTTGAGTTCCTTGATGAACATGTCAACACCATTAGCCAAGTGCCTAAAGTTTATGAGGTAGTCATGCACTTTGACGAAGCTTCAATTGCCCATGGGGCTAGTGTTGCTGTAATCATAACATTCCCTTTTAGTGAAATCTAGTCCTTCACCTATTGATTTGAGGTTCCATGTACCAACAACATAGTGAAGTATGAGGGTTTGATCAGAGGGATGATGGTAGCTTGTGACATAGGAATCAAATTCTTAATAATCAAAGGTGACTCACAACTGGGGGTCAACCAAGTGATTGAGGTTTATGCTTGTAAAGCCAAACATATTTAACCTTACTGTTACCTAGGAAAGCAACTACTACAATAATTTATAGATGTTGATATCCAACATATATCTTAAAACAAAAATGCTATAGCCAATGCAATTGTAATGCTAGCCCTTAGTGTGACACTAGATGTCTTTAGCAAGTTGCCCACATTGACTATGGACTTCACTATTCCCATCACTTAGAGCACTAAGGACACCTTTGTGGCAATAGTTCATACTACTCCGACAAGGGAGTGGTATGACAAAATCAAATTCTACCTTATGCATGGTGAACCTTCACAAGGCCTGATTATTTCTCAAAAGGATGTTGTACGTAAATGATTAAAATAGTATGTCATCATAGGTGATAACACATTATGTCAATGATCCTACATTGGCATATTTTTAGTATGCTTAGGTAAAACCAAAGCCCGAATAGTCTTAGAGCAAGTTCATGAAGGTGTTTATGGGGGACCTATGGACCTAGAGCTATGGACTCTAAGATTAGATGGTTAGGCTATTACTAGCCCTATATAAAAAATGACTACTTGTAGAAGGTTAAAACTTGTGATACATGTAAATGGCATAGCAATCTCATACACATGCCACTAATTGAGTTGAACACTACTTAGATAACTTGGTTGTTTTAATGGTGGGTGTTGGATATCATTGGATCTATAATGCCTAAGTCTTTTGCAGGGCATAGTTTCATCATCATTGCAACTGAATACTTTAGAAAGTGGGTTGAAGCTATTTCCATAGGAAGGAAAACATTAAAATAAGTCTATAGATTTATTCTAGATAACATTGTAGCTTGTTTTGGCATACACATGATCATAGTCATAGACAATGGATGTTAGTTTAGTAGCCAAGAAATAAAAAATTTGTCATGACCTAGGCATTAAGCATTCCTTCTTGTCACCATATTATACTCAAGCCAATGGATAAGTAGAAGCAAGTAATAAGGCCATCATCAACTTGCTCAAGAAAATGTTAAATAACAATAAGTGCAAGTGGCATGAATAGCTTGTCCATGCATTTTGGGCCTACAGAATGACCTATTGTATGAAAACTAGTGTGATCCCTTATAGCCTAGTTTATGGTTCTAACCTTATTTAACTTCATTAATGATGAACAATGCAAGGAGCTACAAATCATGGACCTGGACTTGGTGGAGGAGTAGTGAGTGTGAACACTTGCTCACATTGAGCATTATTAAGAGAGGAAAAATGATAGCACCACCAGAACTTGACCAAGCATAAGATCAAGGAAGATGAATTAGTACTCAAAGCCATTTGTGAGCATGTAGATAAATTATTAGCCAATTGGGAAGGATCCTTCCTGGTCACAAGAGCCTAGGGCAATGGAGCATTCATGATTGCAAACATGGATGGGAATGAATTGGCTAATCTAGTCAATCATTCCTATCTAAAGCATTACTACATGTAGCTTTTCAAAACCAATAGCCAATATCCAACATCAATGACTTGATGAGGCCTTAAACTAGTAGGATGGCCTACCAAGGCCTAAAACTAGTGAAACCATGATCCTCTAAAATTGTAAGTTGGCACCATGATTTGTCAAGGCCTTAAACTAGCACCATGGTCCATCATGGTCTTAAACTGGCAACCTTGATGATCTTGGTAGCTTATCTTAATTCATAATTTTATGTGACCTTATGAATTGTAACATGACAACATGCTTTCTTTGCTTGGTTTTCTTATCCTCATGGAGTTGTGCTTACAGGATGGAGCCTAAAGTCATCATGAAGATGTAACTCATCATGGCAACAAGTCATTGTGTAACCTTGAAGCATAGGATTCTATGAGTTTTTCCTACTATGCCAAGAGTGCTTGTCTCATTCCCATTTCCACTATTATTTTCTTGAACCCAACCCCATTGCCTTATTATAGCCTTCTTTATCGTGAATAGAAATGTTGACATACCTTTAACATTCATGCACTATGGAATTATGACATCCCTTTATCATGCTCCATCATAAAATTTGTGGAGTGTAACACATCTTATTGAATGTAAGAACCACTAAGTCCATCAAGTGTAATACATCTCATTTGATGGGAAAGCCATTAAGTCTACTAGAATTAACATACCTTATCTAGCAGGAAAACCATGTTAAAATCAACCTTTGTAAAGAAACCTAATGAAGGTTTCACCCCACAAGAAAAATATGGGGAAGCAAATTCCCAAGTAGTTAAATGGCCTGCAAAGACCAAAGGGATAAACTAGTGGCTCCAAAAATGCAAAGGGAGGAGCCTAGAGGCCAAAGAAACATTGAAACATAGTGATGGTTCCTCAAACACATTTGCTGAGTGACCAACATCTTAAGCCACTAATTGACTAATGTGTCAGTGCCATACCCATGATGTTAGCATTTGGAATGCATTATTAGCCCTCATAACCATATCCCTATGACCTTATCATCATTTCCTCATCATAGCCTTATTCCATCATCACAAGAACTCTTCGGCATGACTCAACATGACCAAACCAAACATGGAGAGGGAATGATGATGATAGACCTACAATAGTGTTTGGTATTCTTTGTTAGTGCCTCTTAGGTTAAACCTCTAGACAACAACAAAGAGATGTCAATGAAAAACCATCAAAATTACATGTTATAGCCTTTTTAATTGCATCCCATGAAATCCAAGGCTAAAGTTCATTGTAAACATGAAGATTGTAATACATTACGTGTAATCTCACATACTTTATACTTTTTGGGCTGAAAAATGCCTCATAGGTGGTTCAAGCCTTATTCCTTATGTGAAAAGAGTTACATGATGTCTATATTTTGGCTTTTGAGGGTTAAAAATGCCTTTTGGGATGCCAAAATTAACATTTTGATGGGTTTTATGGAGAGTATGACATTTTCTATGGTAGAGATACCTACAAGGAGGGTATAACTTACCTACCCCTAGCATGGAGGGGTGTGGTAGCATCCATGCCCTACATGTAGGGGTTTGGCATCACCCATGCCCAATGTGGGGGGTATAACCCTTATCTTCCCATTGTTGATACATCACACCAGTGTTGATACTCCATCCCCCTAGCATTGATCCAACATGGCCAAGATCTCAACACTACATCAACTCTAGCGAGGATCTTACATGTCAACATTGCTTTTGGAAGGCCTAGCATGGGTGGAAAGATCTAGCATGGGTGAAATTCCAATTTACTATTTTTAGTAAGAAAAATGGCTTTGATGCCATGGGGCATAATACTTACCCCATATAGTAACCCCCCTTGATTTGCACACCCACCATGCCTACACATAGCCAGAAGTTACATCAATTAAGGTAGAATTTGTAGCACCAATTAAGCATACTTTGCAATTGAATTTGTGGCCAAAACCCTATAAAAACCAAGCCTGAACACCATGGATAGGTTCCACTCCTTTGGCATTTACATACTTTGGCATTTTTGGCATTTGAGATCTCTTGCAATTTTGCGTACACATAGCTTCTCAAATCCTAGTGTGGAATCCCCATAGCTTGTTATCCGCCTTTAAGATCTATGAGCCTTTTTTATCCACGTTGAGCTCCTAGGAACCACAACTCCCAGCATTGCTCACTCTAGCAACCCAAATTCCTCACACCTCTCATCCCCCTCTTCATCAATAACATTGCAGATCTATGAAAGTAGTAGAGGTTCAATAACATTAGGAGTGGAAGAACATTTGGATTGTGGAGTTGATCATAGCAACTTTAATGGACTCTAAAACCCTATGAAAGTCAACCCCCCTTGCTACAACAAGCCATCTTGTACACATTTTCTTTACCTCTTTTATTTTTCTAAAATAAAGTTTGCAGTTTCATTTGTGTATAAGTTTCATTCATCAGTTTTATTTTGGTACAATTTACATTCATATTTGTATTTTGTGCTTTTATTTTTATTATGTTGTTTAACATTTCATAAGTCCTTGGGTGATCTGCCAAATCATCTAGGGCATGATGGATCTTACTTTTTTTGTAGAGGCCCTAGAGATCTAGGGTTAAAGGTTTTCACATTGGGAATTCCTTGGTTTCTCTAGCAACTAAGATTTTCAATTGCAATAATTGGGGGTTCTAATAAAGAGTGGTGGAGAATTCTTCTTACTAGAAGAAGCCACGTTAGTTCTAAAAAAATAGTGTGCTTATGTTATTATTATTTTTCTCAATGATATTGATCTTAGGATTTGTTATAATGTTGTTGAATGATTTTACTAACTTCCTAGGTAGCACACATAGCTAATTAAAATCCCTGGCAATGGAACCAATGATTAGCAATGAGTATACGTTATGCCCAACCATACGAATTACAAGTGTTCACATGCAATCTGGTTGAATTTCATAGACTTTAATTCTCTAAATGCACATTATCTAGGATAGTGAATCTAGGGACATGATCTTTGTCTTCTTGGTTCCACTTGTATAAGTGGAAGTGTATGGTTAAGTGTAATTAAGGCACATGATTTGTATAATTTTATATTTTTCATCTATTTTATCCTAAATAATAAATAAATTAATTAAGTATTAATTAATATCATAAACTATCTAATACCTTAAGCTAATTCCTAGCATAAGTATCTGGTCCCACCTACTATACACATCTTGAACATGTCACAATGCTGCTAGGTTACCAAGCGCAAGCACTAGTAGGATTACTAAGCATTAATGTATGCTCAAGGTAGTCATACATATGTGTATTAATTAGTTGTATTTAATTAATTAGATAAGTACATAAAAGTAAGTTGCATTACGAGTAAATTGCATTAAGATAAATATTAAGCTAATTCCAAATATTGTAAGTTTTATCAAGAAGATTGTCTTTATTGTCGTTACACCGAGGTATCCAAGTACATCAGTGTTCGAATAAGGATCCAGACACTTCTTGACTCCTACTATGAGTAGTTGAAAAATATTCTAACTGTTGGAAAAGAAAACTGCAAGAACTTCATTAAGCTACTAAATGAATGATGCCATAAATGTAGTGGGTATATGCATTTATATAGGTAGACATAGACACTTTGTTGATGCATATGCATCGATGCATCTCCTCATGCATCTATGGGGATGCATCAATGTGACCTTGTTAATGCACCCAAACAATGACTCATTAGATTTGTAGTTTAAAATTTTAGGCTAAAGGATGCAAGTCATAGTCTAGTTGCAATTTGACAATTATAAGGAATTGTGAGCCATAAGCACTTATAGTTTGCTTAACATTGATTTTTTAAAGAAGTTTACAAAATTTTAAAGGAAGAATAATGATTAGTGAAGTTTAAGGATCATTCCAGATGCTATTAAATGATGAAAGTGACTTAAAGAAATGTGCATAATATCAATAGATAAACTTAGAGTTTGTTAAAGAGCAAGAGCTTTCTTCTTAAGTAATTGAGTATGAGAACATCTTTTTGATGATTCTCTATTTATTGTGAAAATGGAGTAAGGGTTTGATTAGTTGATTGTCTACTCTTGGGAGTGTGTTACTTCTATTTGTGTATTATATTCATTTTCTTTGAGCATGAATAAAATTCTCTTTTTCTTTTATTATTCAATTATGAGTTGTTATCAATCTTTGCACTTGAGTAAGTGTAGATTGTGGAATTGAATGAAGTTTCTTCTCATTAGATTGGTACTAGAGCACTTGTATTGAAGATAATTCAACTCAAGTGAAGAATAATCATAGAAAATGTATGAAATTCTTTTTAGATCTTTATTTTGATTTTCAATTTCCATTATGTCCTTTTTCATACTTGTTAGGATTTGGAGAACTCATTTGATCATCAAATTAATTAATTGACTATAGTATTGGAAAATGATTATGAATTATAACATCCATTTTTTTAAATTAGATATAGTTTGAATATATAGAACTCATTTATATTAAGATTTAATTAATCCTTAGTTGTTCACCTTTAAATAATCTTGATCTTTCACATTTTCTTGTAGACCTTTATGAATTAGATTTTTTAAGTTATTCTTATCATGATCCTAAGGAGGAAAATAGTTTAGGATTTAGCTATAGACATGGAAGACATGAGAAATTATTTTAAGCATATTGTGGAAAAACTTGAAAAGATGGAAAAGAAAAAAGGACATGCTTCTTCACTAAAGGAATCTAGATAAAGAATAACTTAGAATCTTCACTAAGAGATTTTTCAATACATTCATCCATGGCTCCTCTTAAAGATGATATTCCTTTTTAAAATGAATACTTTGGAGAGAATGATAAATAAGATGATGATTTTCTTCATGCTCCAAGCATTGAGAACAAGTCTTAAGGGCTCATCATTCTAAGAAAGAGGAAGAATTTTTTTTTCAAAGCCTGAAGAAAATTCAAGAAAAGGACTTGAGCTTACTCTTACAAGAGCATTCAAACATGCTTTTAGATTGTCTCATTTATTCAATGAAATGGAATGTCCTAAATATTTTTTTTGACTTAAGATATTAACTAAATATTCTAAGCTTGAAGATGTAGAAGATCATCAAAAGCTATCATATGCTGAAACTACGCCTAAATGTATGACATAAGTATGGTGGAAAAAAGAAATTCATGCTTGTATTATAAGAAATGGTACTCCTATTAAACATTAGTTTCTTATACAATTTATGCTCAAGAAAATATTCGAAAAGAATCATCATAGATAAGAAGCAATTCAAAGGTTAAAATACATGAGACAAGGTGATAAAAGTACAAAGGAATATTAGCTAAATTTTTCTAAATATTTTCAATAAGCTAAAGTGCATTGGGATGAATATGAATAAGCTTAAAACTTATAAAGTGGATTGAAGTAGGAATTTTGACAAGAACTTTACTTCTACAAGTCAAAAACTTTGGATGAGGCTTTTGATTTTTCTCTTAATACTGAGAAGAAATCCCATGGCTATAACAAAGGTCCTGAGAGTTCCAAAGATAAAGACTCTAAAGTTTCTAAAGAAGTTAAAGGAGAAAAGGAAAAATATAACACCAAAGAAGACACATATGAGAATCAAGAGAAGAATATAGAAGGTCAAGATTTTAGAAAAGACACTTTTAAGAAAGAAAAAGATCAAAGGAAATGATAATTCTTTCAAGGTTCAATGCTTCAATTGTGGAGAATGGGGACACAAGTTATGGCAATGCAAGAAACCTAAAGCTTATAAGGGCAAGGAAATTTAAAATTTGGTGAAGGAAAAGTCTTTAATTGAAGGTAATCCTAATGTTCCTATAATTGAAGATGTAACTAAAAGTAATTTAGTTATGAAAAATGTCAATGCTAATGAGGATCCTTTAAGGAAAATGCTTGTTATAATTGGACTAGGTGTCTTTCTAGTGGTAAATGAATACATATCATAATATATGATGGTGTACAAGAGAATGCTATTTCTTATAAGGTTGTTGATAGACTTGGCTTGAAGAAATTTACTTATTCTAAGTACTTCATCATTTTAAAGAAGTAAAGAAATGATGTATTTTATCTTTTAGGATTGATTCTTTCAGAGACCAAGTGCAATATGAAATTCTTTCCATAGATAGTGCTAATGTCATTCTTGTAGACCTTGGAATTATGATAACAAGGCTACATTTGATGGTGTAAAGAATATATAGTCATTCCCTAGGAAAGATGACATAAACCAATTAATTCTTATGACATTTTAACTAAATAAATAGAGAGGTCATATTAATGCTTCTTTAATTTTTATTAGAAAGAAGGAATATCTTAAATCTTATAAAAATTTAGACATGGTTTTTTTTATTATTTATACTATTGCAACATATAAAGAGGAGTTAATAAAAAAGGTTTTAGCAATGATATTTAGCATAAGAGTTTACTAATGTCTTTAAAGGTAAATTAGAAGGTATTCCATCAATGATATTCATTCAAAATTAAATTAATTTCATATTTGGAGCTAGTTTATAAGAAAGAAAGTGAAGAATGAAGGATGTGCATTAAATCAAGACTAGTGAATAGGATCATGATGAAATATAATTTTTGAATTCAAAGCATGGATGATATTCTTGATATTTTTACCATGTAGAAGTATTTAAAAAATTAATTTAATAAGTGGATGCCATCAAATTAAAATTAGATTAGGTGAAGTATGGAAGAAAATATTTAAGACTCTAAATGGTTTGTTTGAATGCCTTGTGATGTCATTTGGATTGATAAATGCCCTTATCACATTTATGAGATTGATGCATGATCTACTCAAAAAGTTAATTAGAAATTATTGTATTGTTTTCTTTGTTGAAATTTTGGTATATGAATCTAATGAGAAGGAGTACATTGATCATATGAAGATGGTATGTTAGAAATTGGATGAGACACAACTGATGATCAAAATTAAGAAATGTGATTAGCGACGAGGTACCCCTATGCTCAACCATATGAATATGAGCATTTCATGCATGATCCAGTCGAATTCCAAGGGCTAAGTGCTTATGCACCCTTGTGGAACAAGGATGGGTTGGTTGATTGTTGTCTTCCCAAGCTTACCTGTATGTCACAATTGTATGGTTAAGTAAGCTTGAGGCATATGATTTTTATAGCTTTTATGTTTTTATGTCCTATGCTAGTAGGGAAGGAGAGAGGTAACTAAGTGACTAATTTAACTTAACTACTCATTAACTAAGTTCTAACTAATCCTAACAGTAGCATCCATTCCCACTTGCCATACACATCTTGAACTAGTGCAACACTACTAAGATTACCAAATGCTAATCGTTATTGGGTTACTAAGCATTACATGCATGCTCGAAGTGGTCGTGCTTGTGTAATTTAACGATTTTCTTAATTGATAAAAATAAATTGCTTTGCTAATAATAGAAATGTAAAGTACATAAAATAAAATAAAATAAAATAAATGCATAGGAAAATAAAATAAAAGAAATTCGTAAGAAAAAAAATCTCCAGTGCTGCAAGGATGAATTAAAGAGCTCGTCTTTATTGCCGTACACAAGGTGTGCTCAGGTACACAATGCTCTAATAAAGATCCATCCACACTTAGACCTCCTGCTGTGGGCACTTGGAAAATACTCTAACTTTCAAATAGACTACAAGAGTTTTGCTACTTGACTGCTAAAAGACTTCTTCGCAATTGTGCATCAAGGAACTGTATTTATAGACTTGGAAATAATTAGAGTAACTATTCTAATAATTAGAATAACTACTAAAGTAATCATTAGAGTAACCACTCTAATAATTAGAATAATTGCTAGAGCAACTACTAGAGTAACCACTCTAATAATTAGAATAATTGCTAAAGTAACCATTAGAGTAACCACTCTAATAATTAGAATAACTGCTAGAGTTACCGCCAGATTAACCACTCTAATAATTAGAGTAACTGCTAGAGTAACCACTAGAGTAACTGCTCTCATCATACCCCCATGACTAAATGAAAACTCATCCTCAAGTTCCTTACAAAATATTGGGAAGGTATGGGATTATTGACTAATTGACAACTAATAGTGGAATGGGATGACAGACTCAACATGCCCAGTGAATAGATCAATAAGTATATTACAACATTAGTATTCATGACCATTGTTGTGAATACTCATACATAAATGACATCCAAGCCTTTATTTGGTAGTTTGAAGAGAAAGAGAGAGAAAGAAGATGATGTGTGATGCTGCTAATGCCGAGATTGCACCTTTCATTGTTTATCCATAGCCATGCCACCAAACTTGCTCCTTTCGTAAATGCTCCATTTCTAGTCCATCCTAAGTGCTTCCTCCAAGGCCAGTCCATTGTTTGTATGATTGCCATCTGCACATACAACATAGTCACAAATGAGCAAGGATAGATAATCCACAATGCAGTTGATACCTTGCCTCAATATGAAGTGCATTGGCTAAGTTATGGTTATGGTAGAAACTGGTTCGGAGATTTATCACTAGCAACTACCCAAGGTGTAGGAGTTAGGAAATTAGTAAAATGAAAAAAATTGAAAAATTTATGCCAAGGCCCCCACGACTAAGAGTGAACATTTGGTAGCTATAAGATGGAAAAATACGAGGAATAAGAAAGATGGGAAAAATAACAACAACAATGCCAATAGAATGGATGCCATGGATGGGGATGAAACAAGAAATGATTGATTGTAGGGAATGTTTAAGAAAAAGAAGTTAACAATTGTAGCAAAAAAAAGAATGCCAGTGGGTCCTCCCCAAAGCAGGCTCATGCCTTTTATGCCTTGACAAACCCACAAATCAAAGAGTCCATAGGCTCTAGGAATTTCATTTGGAAGAAAGAGTTAAAAACTTACCACAATAATTCACCAAAGAAAAATAATGCATCAACCTAGAATGGACTAATGATAGAATTGGCAATGAGGTGGAAAATGGGGAGAAAGATGGAGAGGAGAGAATGGAATGGAATCTCAAGAACAAGGTTGTGTAAAGTCCCTTGTGTATTTTATGGATAATGTAACTGAGTAGAACTCATCCCAAATCTAGGCCCAAAGAAACCACATCCAGTGACCTTGCATCAAAACACTTCACCAATCCATCCATTTGAAGCAACAAGAATGCTCCACAAAGATTTGCCACCATTCCAAGGAGAGCAAGATGGAGAAGTAGGAAGCAAGAGAGGGCCTTAGTTGGAGGGAACCTTCAGGCATGGATAACATATCTTTCTAGTTCCATAACCAGTGCTTATAGCCCATATTTCTTTATTATGTCTAAGGGATGTGCTTTGAATTCCCACCCATTGTTTTTGCATGAGAACCACACCATGAAAAGACCTATTTTTTTATTCACTTTGCTTCCCAATTTTTAAACAATGTTAGAATGGTGGAAAACCTAAGAAAAAGCACCCAAGAGAATGGCCAGCATAAATGCATCGAATCCCCTTGAAGTCACACCTTTTTCATCCTTTGAGTCTTTCCTTGGTTTAAAAAGTACCTAGCCACCAATTCATTAAAATTTTACTTAGAAAAAGAGGGACTATACAGTTCCAAGTCAAAGGAGACCGTAGAGTTGTATAGATGAGTAGACGGTGTTGACTCATTACCTATTTTACCAAAAGAACCATACCTTAATATCAGCTTCATAATTCAAAGGTAAAAATCAAACATTAGCAGTCAATATGATATAATTCCACCCACCATCGTGAGCACTTATTGGATGATTAGTAAAAGTAAATCAAGAAAACAAAGAAATAGTAAAAATATGAATGATGGTGTAGAACAAAAATAAGAAAAGTTGGAAACATGTGTAAAACAAAAATTCAAAAAGAATTGAGGGCCTAAAACGGTTAGCATAGGTGGCCATCTCCCCCACGACTGAGTTGGAAGGAGGAGATCCAAAATAGTGAGCAAGGTTATCCATCAACAGAGGTAGCATGTGTACTGCCTATCCTAAGCTCATGGAAAGGTTTGGTTTGTTGTGCGTTGACCAATAGTTTTTTTTCTAGGCTCTCAGGTTTGTATATTGTCATGGCCCCTAAAGGAAAAGTTGCATAAATAATATAAGGTCCTTTCCATAGTGTTTGAAATTTAGTATGTTATGGCACATGTGTGGGATTGCAGTAGAGAACCTTATCTCCTAGTTGATATTTAAATTTTCTAATCCTCAGGTCATGACATTGCTTATTGAATGCCTTGTGCAATTTGTTAGATGACAAGGCAGCTAGTCGATTTTCATTTTGCAAATTGAGGGTTACTAACCATTGTTTCTATGCTTGATCAAGGTTAAGGTTGAGGTCACATGCCATGGATAGTGTACAGAGCTCAGTTTGAATGGGAAGTGTTGGTAATTTACCGTATACTAACTCATAGGGAGAGTAGCCTATAGGGAGTTTCCATGTGGAGCTGTATGCCCAAAGAGCATCGTTTAGTTTAGTGCTCCAGTCTCACCTAAACTTGCTAATAGTTCTTATCAATATTTTCATAATCTCCTTGTTGATGACTTCATCTTGACTGTTCACTTGGGGGTGGTATGGTGTAGTCAATTTATGCTCAACCCCTAAGCATTGCATTAATTTCTAAAAAGTTGCACCTGTGAAGTGGGTACCATTATCTGAAATAAGTGCATGAGGCAAACCAAACCTATTTATGATTTTTTGTTGAACAAATCTTGTAGCTATAGATGATGTACAATCCTTAACAGTAGCTACTTCTACCCATTTTGTTTGGTAATCAATAGTAACAATAATGTAAGATTTTCCATTGGACATTGGTGTAATTGGCCCCATAAAATCAATTTCCCAAATGTCGAAGGGTTCTAACAGTTGGATCCATTGTTGTGAATCCTCCATTCTAGCAGTAATTCCCCCATCACATTGACAATGCTCACAAGATTGGATGAAATGATGGGCATCTTGAAATAATGTAGGCCAATAGTATCCTCCAAGCAAGATCTTGATGGTTGTTTATCTTCCAATGTAATGACCACCACAAGGACCCTCATGAGCATCTTGGAGAACTTGCAGTTGATCTATATTAAGAACACACCATTGAACCAAGCCATCGGGACACACTTTGTAAAATTGCCCATTAATTTCCATAAAGTACTTAGCTCGATAAAGAAACTGTTGTTTCTTCTTAAGGTTTAACTCTTATGGTATTTGTTGGGTGGGGAGATAGGTAAGAATGCTATTGTACCAGTTTGTCTTTATGGGTGATTGATTATTCACTACACCAGCAAAGAGGAATTTATCAGAGAAATAATTAGAAATTGGATATTCATCCTCTTTGTTGTCCCATTGCAACTGAGATCAATAGCTACGTTCTTGGTGCCTTTACAATCGATCATTGTAAGATCGAACTCTTGTAAGATTACAAGCCATCGTATGATATGAGGGCTTACCATTGACTTATTCATGAGGAACTAGATTGCACTATGATCTGTATGTACATATACTTGATATCCTAATACATAGTATCTAAACTTTTCTAGTGCAAACACTACATCCATTAATTCTTTCTTTGTGGTAGTGTAGTTAAGTTATGCACCAACGATACTTATACTTGTACAATGGATGTAGTAAGGATGCTTTTGGTCATCTAACTATGTAAGTACAACTCCTAAGGCATAGTTGGATGTGTCAATTATGATATGGAATGGTTTGGACCAGTCAAGAGCTTGTAGAATGGGTGTTTCTACTAGCTTCTGCTTTAAAGTTTGGAAAGCTAGTTCACATTCCCTGGTCCATTCGAAAGGTACATCCTTTTTTGTTAATTTCACCAACGGTTTGGCAACCTTTGAAAATTTCTCAATAAATATCTTGTAGTAGCCAGTGTGTCCAAGGAATGATCGAATATCTTTGATAGTTTCCAGTTGATGGGTAATTCCTTGGATAACTTTGCTTTTCTCAGGGTCTACCTCTATCCCTATGTGTGAGATTTTGTTCCCTAGTACTATGCCTTCTTGGATCATCAAATGGCTTTTCTGCTAGTTGAGCCTCAAATTGGTTTCAACACATCTTTTTAACACTTACTCTAATTGGTCCAAGGCTTGATCAAAGTTTGCTCCATAGGTGGAGAAATCATCCATAAAAACTTCTACACCATTTCCTATCTACTATTGGAAGATGCTTAGAACTAATTATTGAAATGTTGCATGGGCATTGCAGAAGCCAAAAAACATCTATTTGTATGCAAACATTCCCCAAGAACTAGTGAATGTAGTTTTGGCTTGGTCTTCTGGGGCTATTTGTATTTGGTTATATCCACTATATCCATCCAAAAAACTATAATAGCGATGCCCTATGATGGTGTCTAAGACTTGATTAACAAATGGCAGTGGAAATTGATCTTTGAATGTTGCCATATTCAGTAGTCTAAAATCTATGCACACCCTCCATTTGCCTCCCTTTTTAGGCACAATAACTAAGAGGCTAACCCATTCACTAGTAGTAATGGGGTATATGAACCCATCCTTGAGAAGCTATTGAATTTCTTCCTTGACTACTTGATTCATCTTTGGATTCAAATGCATCTATGGTTGTTTTCAAGGCTTCATGGAGGGGTTAGTGTAAATTCTATGTTGACATATCCTAGGATCTATTCTAGTTAATTTGAGATATGATCAAGCGAAGGCTTTTGACCATGTATTAATTACCTTCAACAAGTTTTCTTTTTGTTGCAGAGAAAGCTTCACATTGATAATTATCAATTTTTCATTCTTAAGGAATGTGTATTCCATACCAGTGGGAAATGATTTTAGCTTAAGGGGCTTCTACTTAAATTTTTTAGGAATTTCCAACTTCCCCCAATTGATATTTTCAAGGTTAAGGTTTGGAAGTTGGCGGTGGACTTGCTCTAATGCGTCTATGCTATCAATGTAAGCGCAAGTTAAACCATCAGTTGGTTCTATGCATATGATTGAACTACTTTCTTGATCAGCTATCAGCCACTGGGTGCCTTCCTATTGTGTGGATACTACATATAGACATCTTTGTATGTTGATCACTTGTGCACACTGATTGCATGTAGGCAATGTTAAACTTTGCATAACCCATGACCTCTGCATGCAATTACACTCTGTGTCACTGTATGTGATGCATGGAAAATTTTTCTTCTTAATCTTTCCAAATGTATTTCCCTTTGATATTTCCAGGGAAAGATCATGGATTCCAAGGCGTGTGTCGACTGTGCTTAGCCATGCTCTTCCCATTATAATTGGGAAGTCCCCCTTATCGTTGTTCACTTGAATCACTAGGAAATCAATTGGGTACAAACACCCATAAATAGTGGTAACAATGTCCTCCACTAGTCCCAATAGGATAGTGATGGACTAGTTGGCCAAATCTAGATGAATGTTTCTCTTTTTCAATGGAGGCAGGTTCCAGGCCTTGTACATTTCTTGAGAAATCAAGTTGACACTGGAACATGAATCCAAAAAATCCTTGCACGGTTCATTTCTAGTGATTTGTAAATATATTAGAGGACTTCGAGGATTAGAAAATTTCTTGGGAAGATGACCATCTTTGATCAAGTTGGTGATGACATGTGTTAGCATGACCGTATGCGTTGAGTGCGGTGGTTGAGTTGAAGGAGGCTCCAAAGTTTTGATTGATATTGAGGCATCTAAGGAATTATTCACTTATGATTACAAGGGCATGATTGGACTATTGGTTCTAAAGAAAGGTCTTTTCTTCATGTGGTTGTTGGAACCAACAATAGGTTGAGAGTTAACAGCCCTTGTGGCATTACGTTGCTACGGCTGGGGAGGGATTTCACCTTGCATAGTTGGAGCAGGTGGTAGTGGAACTATTGGTGGAAGAGATGCAGCTAGATGAGAAGGATGATATGCTTGTAGAATATCACCCCTAAAAGAGGGAGTTCCATAATACTCATGAGCTTGGTAGTGAGGTTGAGGAGTACTGTGACTAGTAGAGTCATGTGGAGAGACTGGCTGCTGCACATAATATCCATATAGGTCAAGTTGCTGGTAAGGAAACTGTTACCTTGGTGGTCATATTCCCCATGATTTTGGGTATTTCCACTATTGATATTGCTCAATCGGTTACATTAAGGGTTGGTGGAACTGTCTTGGGTTGCCTTGAGGATAAGGTAACCTTTAGGGTGCTTACCATTTGTTCAATCATGGGTTGAGTGCATACACCCTAGACTCCTGCAGATGTGAGATTATAGGGAAACATTCCTTAGGATGGTTATATTAACATATCTTGCATCCACTATCATTGTCTGTTTCTGACTCCACAACCTCTTCAATGATGGCAACTTTAACCTTACCCTTGCTACATGCATGTTTAGCTTCTCTCTTTTTTCTTTTTTTTTGCGATCACTACCTTGCTCTCTAGACTACTTTACTATTTTAAGGATAGATTGAAATATATTGTCTAGGAAATCCCACATTTGGTCTACCTTTGCTAAAACTTTTGATGTCATCTTTTGGATAGGCAAAGTTCTCCTATTCACCATCTCTTTGAGTGGTGACTCTTCTTCATCCTCACAAAATCTTACTCCCCTCTTCTAGAGGGAAGGATCTTGGTTATACTCTTCTGCACTTTCTCTGTTTCATAGCTCACCTTCTTTCTTAGCGACTTGCTCTAATAGTCTTTGAATTTGATGGGACCTAAGCTCAGATAGTCTTCCTTGGGCATAAGTCCCAATGGTTCTTCTCATTTCATGCCTAAGCCCATCTACAAGATGGCACAGTTGATCCCTTTGCAAATAACCATGGCTAGGAAAATGAGGTAATAGTGCATAATATCGGCTCATGGTAGCATCCAAGGGTTCATGTCCTCCTTGTTTCCAGCATTGGATTTGCTTTTGCAGGTTGGACACTCGGGAGTACATTTGGTACTTATTGATAAATAATTCTAACATAGTACTCCACCTACGAATGGATTCCAATTCTAAAGATTGATACTGAAACACCATAAATTTTGGGACTCTCATGATTTAGCAGTCTTGGAATTTGGGTAAAGATCCCTACAAGCATGATGTCACGATGGACCGTGCAGATGACATGATACCCCAAAATTCATAATGCTTGCAATGTTGCTTCAAAAATTTCCTATCAACCTCTGAAGCACAGTTAAACCTGGCACCCAGCCACAAGACCAGTTTGCATAAAAGAGGCACCATGGGTAGACCATATAGTTTGGCAAATTTTCTATCTCTTGGGCTGACAGGTTTGCTACACCCTCTAACCTGCCTAGCTTGATACTTGACTCGATTGACAATCTACCTAGGGACCATGTTAGGAGCTACCAAAAGTGTTTAGGATGAGCAAAACACTTCAGAAAGTTTTCTAATTGTGACACCTACTACGCTACACTACGTTGCATAGCATAACAGGCCTTGGGAAGATTGATCAAGCACCTAAGATGCACATTGATAATGATTTAGTCCTATGGGATATTTTCCCCACTTCATCCTTGATGCATGAGCAACATGACATAGCAAAAATATGGAAAATTTCATCAAAAATTCTCTTCACTTAAGTGCTACATTATGCTACGCTATGCAGCATAGCACAATGTAGCGATGATGTACTCTAACGATACTCCTACTTAGATGGCTCTAATGGAGTAAGCACATTTTCCCATGCTTCAACTGACAAACAGGTTTGCTCTATTGACACTCTAGGACATGACTGAGATTTCTTAATAAAACATTTGCAAGATTGATTCAAAATCCAAGCCAAAATGGGTGCTACACTGTGCTATTCTCACAGTGTAGCACAGTGTAGCAGGGACAGAATGCACGAAGGTCCTTTGCTGAATAGTTCCATCAAAGGAATTGCGCTTGGCCATACTTCGACCTCCAAGATACTTGGTCCACTTCATCCTTAGGCTTCAAGCAAAGTTTCTTGACAAAGCATTGCAAATCAAATAGAAATTCATTTCAAAAGGGCTGCTATGTTGTGCTACGCTGCATAGCATAGCACAGTGTAGCAAGGACACGAAGCGCTAAAGTATCCCAAAGATGAACTTTGCAGATCCCAGGACCTTTTACATGAAAGAGAGGTTTGTGGTTGCTTGTCTAGCCAGGCCTCAGACAGGTATTCTTGGCTTTCAGGAAATATTTCTTTCAAGAATGGTGACTACGCTACGCTACGCAATGTAGCACAGTGTAGCATGTAGGTGTTTACGTTATGCCAATACACTGGGTAGCGTAAACAATGTAACACTCGCATGGAAGCCCCAAGACATCTTCGATTAGATCCAGAACTTGTTGGCAATAGTTACTATCATCCCAACATAGCTTCAAAGAACAAAATCAGCAAGCTTGCTTTGCTTTGCTTTGTTTTGCACTCCTTAAGTATCCCAAAGTTGTCCTTATGCTTGATCTTGCTTGCCAGAGTAAGGAAGATGTAGTCCTAGAGCACAGGCTTCACTTTGCATTCATTGTTGGCATTTTTCTTTTTAACAAATATGGTAGTTCACTGGATTTTGACACATGCAGTTTCAGCATTATGTTCACAACGTAGCAGGTTTCACATCTAGCATTACACAGCAGCATGGCATAGTCACGTTTGCACTCTGTGGGACCCAGGATATGTGGCATCCCAACCACATTTTTCTCCTACTCCTGGCCCTATAAATATCCCAATGAACAACATTCAAGGGGTTAGCTTCTGGAATTTTTGGGTTGGCTTCTGGCATTTTTGGCTTTGAGAATCACCTTTCCTGCAGTTGGCATTTTGGCATTTTGGTGCTCTGGCGATTAGCTTTGGCAAAGAGGTTGGCAAGAAAAAGGATTTTGTTAGCAAGTTGTTGACAGTAGTTCAAGGAGCTGTGACCATATCGCTTCGTTGCAAGCTGTGCCTGTCTGCACTGCTCATTTGTTGTACACCTCCTTCAGTCAAAAAAAGATCAAATCCCTAGATCTTGGGGCAGTGCACCTTCTTACCCAAGCCTGTTTCATTTTTTTTTTGCCATTATTGTACTTTGCATTATTTTTCATTAGTTTACACTTGTCGTTCATTTATTAACTTGCACATAATGTCTTCAAAAAATTGTTTATAGAAGATTATTGTACACCAATTAAGTCCCTGTCTGATCAACTAGACTATGTAGGAAACCCCGCTTCCATTTACTCCAGCATGGCCATCACAAGGATTCAAGGTTAGGCTGTATGCTTGGTAACCTCTCAGTGTTCCAACCACCAATGTTTTTGGTCACTATAGTTTTTTGGTGCTAGAAGGAGGGCCTTTGTACCCTTTCTGCGTATCATGGGTAATCCTACATGCTATCTGTACCCCATCACCCACTAGCATAGATGTGACACCCTTGTGGTTGTCTACGCATAGTGTGGTGCAGAGTGGTCACAATGATGGTTCCATTGGAACCCGACAGGATGAAAGCCTCCAACCGCTTATTGTATTGTGATTACTTCGTTGACTATGCTATGCTTCTTTTGTCTTGTGTGGCATAGCAATTGGCGTAATAGTCCTGCTTAGCATAGCAAATGTAGCAATGAAGGAAGCTAGCTTCCAACACTCCACAACGTACCCAGTTTCAGCCCTTTCCCTTTTACAATTTTCATCTTCTTTTACAATAGAAAATGATTCCCGTAACTACTGCCTTTTCCACTTTAGACCTAGAGGTCCCCTACACTATCCAACATGTGACAGGTGCTGAGCGATCATCCAGCCTTGTGCTAGCACCATGTCAGTCCCTTAGACTACGACACCTGTCACTTGAGTGCTTGGTGTAAGATGTAGAGTGATATGACTTCCTCTGTGCAAAGGTCCAAGTGAATCTACCCTTGGAATACTAGGAACTTGAGGATAAATGTAACTTCAAGTACCTTCATAGGAACAAGAGGGAATTCATCCCTATACCTGACATTACCATCTCCCTGATGGAAGCATATCAATGGGTGTTAAACCAGCTAATGCAAGTGAGTAGGTTTAGGGAATAGGACACAAGGTCCCATTATGATGAGGCGCTCTAGGATGGGTAGGAAGATTTGGACTCCCACTCCAAAGGTGTTGGCCAAACCTATGCCACCACTATCCCTTCCATTGCGATATTCTGGTCTACCCTGTTCTGCTCCCTTCTTGGTCACCACAACCCTGCCATAGCCCATACCTTTGTCAACCATGGGTAGTCATCCCATACCTTTGACGTACCAGCAAGTCAGCCCCTCAACCTCTTTCCCTATTACCCTCCCTTCCCAATCTATCCTAGCAATGTATCCAACATCAGTTATGGCTACACTGCCATACATTTACAGTCTACCCACGTCACAATTGCATGTGAGCTTTTCCCCTGGTTGCTCGTCAGCACCCATTCCACCACCAGTAGTAGACCTAGTCTTAATAGCATGATGGACATCAACTGCTTCTCTCCCTACTGTGCAACCATCTCAAATGTCACATTACATCCGCCACCAGGTGTACCAAGTCCCGTAGGTGGTGCAACCAAACATAGGGCGATGGGCCGTCCTACCAACCAGGCAAGTTATCAACCCCATAACACCACCAGTGGCCATTGCTCCAGCAACACCACCCATTGGGTGGTGGATCGCCCAGGCAGCACCACTTGCTAGAGCAACTCCAATGGTGTTTTCCATGGGGTAGGCTACCACCCCAACAACGTTGCATATGATAGCTGCTTAGGTAGCCCTGCAACCATTTGCAATGTCCCTGGGTTTGGATCAAGCCTTTCAACTCATCCAAATCCTCACTGAGGAAATCAAACACCTCAAGGCAGATGATTTTGAAACTATATAGGTCATGGACTTTTACCATGATGACCCTATCAGCTCAGCTGTCCCCATGCTCATGCTACCCCATAGGGTGCCACTCCCCCAATTTACAAAATACAACAGGGAGGGTGATCCCAATGCACACTTGGTAACCTTCAGGTTTGAATCCTTACTGCTGTAACCATGGACACACACCATCATCCATGTCTTTACCATGTCTCTGATAGGAACAGCTCTGGATTGGTGTTGTGCACTACCACGCACCTCCATCTCCACCTTAGAGGAGCCACTAAGTTAGTTTGTAACCTGCTTCAAGTACAACTTGAAACTAGAAGTCACACTAGACTAGCTCATGAGTGTCAAGAAAGATTCACTAGAATTTATGTAGAGGTTCATACAGTGGTGGAGTGAAACCTTGAACGAGATACACAAGCCTATCATTGAGGTCCACTTGTTGACCATCTTCAAGGGAGCAGTAAACAACTTCATTAAGTTTAAGCTCTATTACCTGGCTCCGCACTCCCTCAGCCAAGTGTTTGCTCAGATCAAGAGCATCTAGGACCTGACCGAAGCTAGCAAAGACCTAGCCTATGTTACATAAAAAAATGTGGATATTAAGAAAGACAAAGAGAAGGGCAAGGCCGCAACAACCACAGTGGCCGCTGTGGCCAACGAGACCAAGCCCAACAACAGCAACAACAAGAAGTTGGCCACAACACCCAACACCACACCTAGTTCAAGCAACAACGGTCAGCCCTTAGCATTAGCACCTAAGGCGCCAACCCAGCCTAGGCCCAACTTTAAGCACAAGGACCACTCTAAGTATACCCCCTTACCCATTAATCCTTCAGAACTTCTGAAGCAACTATTGGAAGTTGGGTGTATATAGTATAAATGGATGTTGGAGGAGGTAATCAAATGTCATCAATGGTACTACAAACTTCTTAGGAACCCCTCCTTGCTATGCCCAATGAGCCACCAGTTCCTAGGAATTTCAGGCTAGAACGTTTTTGTGACTACCATCAAGTCTTTGATCATGATATAGACTACTACCTGGCACTGAAAGATGACATCCAACGGATGATTGATCTAGGAAAATTGGTCTTGGATGAAAGTAGTCCCATCCATCTTGAGAATCAATCAATGCATGTTTACAAAGACCCCCTGATCACCAACAACGCAAGGTACACGATCAATGTTATTGGCATTGACAACAATCCAAAACCACCACAGCAACCATTTGTGGTGCGTGTGCCCCCCGTAACACTGCAACTCCAATGCCAACAAAAACTACATCACAGTAACCCTTTGTCCTTAAAACTCCCTGTCAGACATCTGCCCCTACTCCCTTTGTGCTCAAAGTTGCACCGCTGCCCACGCTAACACAACAGGCACCATTCGTCATTAAGGTGCCAAAATAGCCAAGCCTCTCTACCACACAAAGTCAGGCAACAAAATCTACACTATAGCCTCCCCATTCAAAAAAATGTGAGGAGTGTTTAGCTGAAATATGGCTAGGAAACACACTGCTTTAGGTCCCCCTAAGACTACCCTCTTGGCCTTAAAGCCCATGGCCCCTTCGTCATCAACAACCGATGACTATGCACACACACAATTGTCACCTTCCCACCCGAGAAAGCCTAGTTCTCAACTTGAAACTACCCCCTGGGGAGATTCATCTCCTAGGACGAATGGAGGAGGAAAAGGGTAACAAACAAAAAGATGGTGGGTAGGATCTTCTCAACACCCTTACAAAAGTCAAGTAGGCCCTGAAGCAGAAAAACATGACTTTGAGCTTGTATGACTTGATAATGACTTCCACTGCACATTGCAAGGCCATGGTACGCATGTTAATGTCCATCCTAGTTGAAGAAAACACACCGGCCAAAGAGAAAGTAATCCATGCTTCCATGCTTCCCTCTACGACCGAAGAATCATGGCTAGCTCAGTTGATGTTTCATGATAAGTCCATTAAGGATGACCCTAAAAAGGGTTAGGTGACAACAACGTGCATGTTCATCACAATTCAAGTTAGCCAACATAAGATCTGAAGGGTACACATTGATGATGGGGCCGCTACAAATGTCATTCCATTTCCCATAGTGGACAAACTGGGTTTGGTTGATCAAATCAAGCCCATGGCAACCTCCTACCTGAAATCATTCAATGGAGCATGTGTGGTAGTAAAGGGAACAGTTGACATTAACTTTGTGGTAGGGGACTAGTTCCCCACAAGTGTGGTCTTCATTATAGAAAAGATGCTTGGGTTCAACTTGATCTTGGGGAGGTCATGGTTAACCCAATTAAGGGCTATCTCTTCACTGATACATCAAGAGATCCACTTACCCTATGCTGGCAGGGAAGTGGTGATCTATGGTGATGAAGTGGCTACCCAAGCCATAAACAATGTTGACATGGAGTAGGATTTAGAAATAGTGATCTCTAAGAACGAAGCATCTGTTTGCACTGAAACCCCTTGTGTGGCTGATGAGTCGGTCAAAAATGCTGACTCGGGTAAAGAAACCACGTGGGCTGAGTTGCCTTTTCAGGTAGTGGACAGTGATATCGAAGAGTACCACAACAAAGCCTCTTAGCCATATGCTTCGCCTAGCCCATGAGGGGTTAGAATACAATTTCATAATTAGAGATTATCTCTAATTCAATACCTGAATTTTAGCATTATGTTTATTGTTTACACTATGTTCACTTTTAGCACCACGTTCACTGTTTGCATTATGTTCATTTCTTTTGGCATTACAATCACTGTTTACGTTATTTCAATTCTTTGCATCATGTCTACTACTCACATTTGCATCATGTCTACTATTTACATTATGTCCAACATTTACTTTATAGCTTTTTCTTGTGTTGATTCTACCATTGTGGCCTAGAATGGCCTTAAACTACCATCATGGCCTGGAATGGCCTTAAACTACCATCGCAGCCCGCCAAGGCCTAAAATTGGCCACTCCACTTCTCAAAAAATAGGAAAAAATAAAATAAAAATTATCATTAAGAAATGGCTCAAAATGGCCTTAAACTATTGCTATGGCCCGAAATGGCCTAAAACTAACGATGACCTGAAATGGCCTAAAACTAAAATGAGAAGCTTCCAAGGGACCCAAAAAGAAAAAAAGTAAAAATAAATATAACACATTAACCAAAGTGAAATAAATTGTTTCACATTATATTCTTTATTTAATATCAATCAATAATGTCTACAAAAAAATTTAATTCAAAGATAAAAATAAAAAATCTTCCACTGCCACACTATGAATCTTTGCCAGCATCACCACTTCCTGCTCCATTGTGTCCTGCATCTCCATTTGGATCCTACATAGGGTAGAAAATAAAATAATGAGTCAAAACTATGACAAGGCTCTCACAAAATAAACTATGACACAACAAGAAAGTGACTAACTTGAGATGGCCCCGTGTCCATTTCGGAAGGTATCCGATCCATGCCAGCTACAAGACATTGCAGGATCTCCTCCTCAGTGAAGTTGGTCCAATTCCCATCCCCTAGATCAGCACTTGTCATAACCTTCCCATTTTCCATAGCTATTCATCTTAATAGTCTTGGGGAAAAGGTGGCGATGGTGGTCTCCCTGGTAGGAAGGGTCATTTCCCTTTCAGGAGACTCACTTATCGTCACCTATTGCATGAACTTTTCATAAGCTCTAGAAGCACCAATGACATCAAGGAATAGCCTATGGGTATGCAACTCGATAGCACCATCCCTATATTATTTACGATAGGCAACATGTTCCATCTTATACATATGTCTATGGTTTTTTTGTGCCTATGCCCATTCGTAAACCTTTGCACTATAATCCTTCCAGTCTTGGTTCTTCTAGGCCAGAAGGTCCATTTGCATGCACTATTCGAGAATCTCGCAAGTGGCCTCATTCTTGCTCTACATGACTATCCAATATCTTGCATAGTCTATAACAACGAGACGCCAACTACCATTGCAAGTGTCATGAACCAATAGAAATTCATTCCTAGATTGAAGGTCCCCCAACTCAACAATTAGGTTGGTCTTCTCTTTCTCAAGTTTCTATACCCTCTTCTAGAGGTCTTCATTCACATGCCTACACTTCCATAAGGAGCATGCCAAGTACAATGCACACTTACTTGTTTCATCGTATATGTGATGAGTTACCTTAGCTACCTCTGGCAGAAGTTTAGGCACAACGTCGACCTTAACAACCTGCCTAGGATCCCACTTGAGATGAGAGGTTGCCAACCATACATGGAAGAGTGTTAGTCATAGCAACATAGCAAAGATGCAACAACGTAGAGAGCCTAATGTAGCAACTGTAACGTACCCATCTCAGGATCAATCTACCTTAGGTGATTGATCATGTCATCGACCACCCCCTCCATAAAAGTGAATTTGTTGGGGGTCTCAGTCCAGGGTCGGAGACGGATTGAGAAAGAAGGGTCAGGGGCATCAACAGTGGTTTCTGCTGCATAATGAAAGATGTTAGCAGTGATGAAGAGGAAAACAACAAAGCTGATGAGAAACAACAAAAACAATAGTGTAAAGCTTCTACCCAGCAAACCATCAGGGGTGATAGCAAGGGGATCATCCATTGACACACTATCAAACAAGAGATCAAACTCACCAGTATCAAATTGCAACGCCTCTCCTTCCAATTTGCTAAAAAGTGTAGCAGCATCCTCAACACTCATGTGCCCTTTGGGCACTAAAGCACATTTTGCAAAAAGGTCATTAACATGGGCCTCTTCCTCTATGGTAGGGGCCTCTTCTTCTATAGTTGGGTTCTCTTCTTCTTCTTTAGTAGGAACCCTTGCTCTAGGGGCCAAAGCCTCTTCCTCTTCTTCTTCTTCTAATAACATAGGGTTGAAATAAGTAGGACACTTCAACACAAAACGAGCGCTATGCTATGCTATGCTACATAGCGTAGCACATCATTGCAAATGCTATGCTAACAAAATAATTAAATACACTTACCAACAGGGAGCTACACTTTAGGAACTTTGATTTGTAGTTGTTTCCCCCTCTCTTCATTTGTACGGAGAGGTTCTTTAGCAGGACGAGACTTCTTACGCTGCAGCCTAGTTTTTACAATTTTTGCAATGAGGCGTGTCCCCCTTAACACATTGCTTGTGTTAATGGGAGGTGCCTCTCTCATGCTGTCCTAGGCACGAAAGTGTTGCACCACCCAATCCCTTGTCATTATTGAAAGTGATTTCCTGATAGCTTCTAGGGGGTCTTGGGATTGGGTGGTGCGAAAAACCTGGCAAATCCATGGCTCAGATATCTGGTTATGATCCTACTATACCTAGGCACCATTTTCACAAACCACCAAGAATTTTGTGAACCATCATAGGAAAGCTACGAAAAAGGCATAGTGCACATTGAAACGGGACTCAAGCTTCTCATGAAGTCTGACCATTTCAACACATAGGCCTTCAGAAAGGTACCTAGCCTAGTTATAACAGGTCCCTTCCTCCATGACCTCCCTCATTATCCAAGCCTGCTCCACTCCAAGGATTTTTTCTTGGAAGAGTAGCTTAGGAAAAGCACAAGCATGGAAGACAGGGTAAACTATTTGGGCCATTGCTAACTTGACCTTGTGAATGTAAATTCCCTTTTGGTTCTTTCTTGTTCCTAGCCATTCCTTAATATCCCCTTGATGGTTTGCATCTTTACTAGATTTCTCTCGTATAGGGAGACCATCAGAAGGGACACAAAATAGATCTTCAAATAGTTCATTAATTTCAAACACCATTCACATATTTTAAACACGTGTGTGAAAGAAGTCAACATTCTTGGAGAAGGAATCAGCTAGGAAAAGCATTTATACAACCTAGACACTTGGATTTTTAGCCATAAATAAATCCATGAGCCTAGCCTCCTAAATGTTGTGAACAAGGATGGCTGGGGCCCCATTGCAAAGCCAATGCTGAGTCTCCTCCACCTCCTCGTACTTGAAGAAGAGGTTGGTCTCGTCATGCCTAAAGGTGATCACTTTGATCTCTTGGGATTCCCTCACTACTGTAATAGTTACTGTGTTACCGTGAAGACCATTCTCGTCAATATAAAACCTAACAACATGCAAGAATCTAGTAAGCATTTTGTTTAGTGTAAGGCAAATCATATAACATGTTAAAATATCTTCACAGGACTCACCCATCGGCATAGTAAATGGTTCCAGGTGGGTTCTGAAAGTAGGTGCCCATGTGACGGGCAACGTATAACATGTTGTATAAATGGTAGCATTTGTATTTGGGCATGTCCCAGTTCCAACTTAGGTGCCTCAAGCCTCTTGAGCGTCGATTTGAGCCTTTTGCCCCTTCACCCCTGATTGACCCATTAGCCATGAATTTCATAATGTCTCGATTTACCCCAGGCAACAACGTTTCTATAAGCACAAAAATTTTTTCTACCAATAAGTGTGACCACACAACCACACTAAAATGGTATAGGTGGAACTCTAGGAAGTCTTGTGCACCCTCTTAAAACTAGAGTACCTTCTTCCCCACCCATGCATGGGGAGGAGGGACGTTGGCCACAGGTTCATTGAGGTAGAACAAGACTCCTACAAGCTCAAGGATGATTAGAACAGGTTTTAACATGACCCTGCATGACAGAGCACCAAACATTAGCACTATGTTCAAATGATGGTTACTGATGTAGCGTAGCATGGCTCTCATTTACAAATTTTCCTTTGTCATGAAACAATACATCCCTGATAAAACAAAGTGAAACATTACTTGTAGCGTAGCAAAGTATCATATGTAGCATAGCGTAGCAACTAAGCCCTGTGTAGCATAGCGTAGCGAGTGCACCTTGCAATGTAATAGGTACACATTGCACGGAATAGCATAGTAGGCATGCCCTATACAGCATAGCGTAATAGTTACATTTTTCATAAGGGTGGTGACTACATTACGTGCAACGTAGCAGGACGACTGCACCTCGTGCAGTGTAGCAAAGGAACAAGTGTGAAAATACAATGTAGTGTATCAGATGTATAATAATGTAACAGGTAGAACATTGTAACAAGCATTGCAGCGTAGAAAATTTAACAGTATAGTAAATTTAGTGGCATAGCAGTATAGCAAATTTAACAACATAGTAGCATTACAAGTTTAACAGTATAGCAGCGTAATAGATTGCCAGCTTAACGACCTAATGGGCCTATTAACATGATAGCGTAGCATAATAGGAACAAAATGTAACAATTGAACAACACTAATAACTAGAACAACATGAGCTACAAAAAATAAATCATAGCATTCTAGATGTCCTAACCCTACCCCACTGCATGAAACATGGCCAGGTGAAACAAAAATGCAATAAACTCACCATTTTCTTGTGCTACGCTACGCTAGGTCTGTGTTACGCTGCCCCAAAACTTTGCAAACAATAAATCCCTGCTAAATGGTGGCATGATATGCTAAGTGTGCGCTACACCGTTTGAAACCGTCCAAACCCCTATGATAGTGTAATAATCATTCTTAACAATGGTGGCTAGGGTAGTGCCACGCATAGTTGTAGAGTAGCAACCATACAGCTGCTGCAGCCAAAGTCGTGATAGCCACAGCATAGTGGCCAAAATAACAGCAAAAGAAATGAAAATAGTTCCAGCAATGATGGCTATAATGGCCAAGACAGTAACAACAATGGCAATATAACCTAAAACATCACATGCTGAAAACAAGGGTAGCATAGCAACTTACCGAGCAGACGGAGCCTCTTGCTGCTCCTCAATGCATGCCTTGGAGAGGTGTCCTAGAGTGTCCCTCACTTCGTCCACCTTAGCAAGTCATTGATGCCTGCGTTCACTTTTACATGTTATTGCCTTGCTCATAAATCAGCTCTGTCAACTGCTACGCTGCACCTGTTACACGCTCTCACGGTTTGACCATTCTATGCTCTAGGTGTTGGCTCTGACAATGAAAATGACAAGTTTACCATGGGGTAAACCCCTATTTATAGCTGATGTGGTAAAACACTTGTCACTTTCATGTCCCAAGTAACACAGGACACCCTCACAGTGTAGCACTACTGTAGCATAGTCCCACTGTAGTGTAGCACTCATTTGCAGCGTAGCAAGTGGGTCCACCAAAATTTTTACCTTATCTTTACATTTTAAGCATGATTACGGTCCGCAAAGACCTTAAACTAGTAATTTTAACTTATAGTGTGGCCTAGTAATGGTCCTCCATGACCTTAAACTAGCAATTTTAACATTTTTTTATATTTTAGACCTATTAACGATCCGCCATGACCTTAAACTAGTAATTTTAGCATTCATTTTACATTTTAGACCAAACTTTACTAGCAACCTTAACCTCTTTTATATTTTAAACTTGTTAATGGTCTTCCATGACCTTAAACTAGCAATTTTAACATTCATCTCATGATATTACATGGTTATAGTCTGCTATGACCTTAAACTGGCAATATCAATTTACAAATTTTGCATAGTGGTGGTCCACTAAGACCTTAAACTGGCAATTATCTTATGTTGCATTATTGATTTACACATATTCATTACATGTTACTTCAAATAGGTATCACTTGACTTGGTTTATTTGCTTATTATGACAGGTCCAATTGAAAAAAATGGCTATGCATGGTGATCTTCGTTTGCCTTTGACCTTAACAGGTTGCTACGGTAGATTGACAAGATGCTTAAACCTAGAATTGGTAGACTTTGGACTATCCTCTCACAACACCATAGCATCCCTGGAAACATCCCTAGATTGGCCTGAACATTTGGTTTAGGGCTTACACTTAGAGGTCTGGGATGTGACTGAGGACCTTCTTATTGAAATCCTTGTAACTACCTCTAGAGGTGAAGTAAAAACCTTGAAAGTTAGCTCTCTATTACATCCACAGGTACACCAAAACATCTCGAAAGTTCTCCATAACAATGCCAAAGTGTTTGCATGCTCATATGATGACATGTCAAGCCTGGACCTATGGCTCATACAACACAATATTATCCTAGATTCGCATGTCAAGGCAGTCAAGCAAAAGGCTTGCAAAATCAAACTGAAGATTGCACTAGTTGTACGTGATGAAATCACCAAGCTCTATCAGGCTAGTTTCATCTGAGCGGTCAATTACTTGGAATGGGTATCGAACATCATTGTAGTTTCTAAGAAAATGGGAGATATACGAATTTGTATAGAATTTCGGGATCTAAACAAAGCAATGATTAAGGATGATTTCCCGTTGCCAAGTATCAATCAACTTATTGACACTATGGTTGGTCATGCTTTACTGTCCTTCATGGATGGGTTCTTGAGCTATAACCAAATTTGTATAAACCTAGAGCATCAATTGGCAACCACTTTCATGACCCCTTGGGGAACTTTTTATTATACAATGATGTCCTTTAGACTGAAAAACACTAGAGCTACCTACCAATGAGCAATGACATACATTTTTAGTGAGTACCTCTTGGAGAGATTGAATGATTATGTGGTTGAAATAGCAGTCAAGTCTAAGGAAGCTATCGATCATCCCAACGGTCTCAATATAGTCCTCCAACATTGTCATAGGCATGACCAGTACCTCAACCCTAGGAAATGTTTTTTTGGAGTTAAAATCGGACGCATGCTAGGTTTTGTAGTGTCGGAAATAGGGATACGAGTGGACCCTGATAAAGTGAGGATCATTGTCAACATAGAACTACCTACAAACCTTAAAGAGTTACATGGGTTGGAAGGTAGAGTGCAGTTTATTAGAAGGTTTATCACAAGGTTGATGGACAAACTACACCTCATGCAACATCTACTTAGGAAGGGGGTCAACTTCGAATGGATAGATCAATGTCAACAAGCCTTCGATAACCTAAATAAAGAGCTTTTACATCTCCCAACTGTTTACCCACCACAGAGGGATAAACCTTTCTACATATACCTTGCCACTTTGGACACATCTATTGCTGCATTGTTATGTCAAAAAAGAGATGACGGGTCTGAAATCCAGGTCTATTACTTAAGCCATGCTTTAATAGCTTACGAGGTAAAGTACAATGAGGTAGAAAAATATTGTCTCACCCTAGTATTTGCACTAAAAAAGTGGAGACACTACTTGTTTCACAGTAAAGTTAACATCATATGCAAGAGCAACATACTTCAGGCTATCACAACCAACTTGTACAAGAGTAGTAAGATAGCTCAATGGAAAGCTATAACAATGGAACTTGATTTACATTATGTAGCCCAATCATCAACAAAGGGTCAATAAATAGCCACACAACTCACAACTTCACCCATTAATGATAAGGCAATAATAGAACTTGAATTCCTAGATGAACACATTAATAACCTAAACCTTGTACCATCCGATTTCGAAGCAAGTTTACATTTTGATGGTGCTTCAACTACATGAGGTGGTAGTGCCACTACAATTATTACATTTCCCTCAAGGGAAATTCGACCCTTTGCTTATTGCTTTGCATTCCTTTGTACGAACAACATAGCTAAGTATGAAGGACTTCTTAGGGGTCTCTTAGCAACGCAAGAGCTAAAGATCTAACATTTGGCAGTTCAGGGCAACTCGTAATTAGTTAACTAGGTTACTGGAGTCTATGCTTGTAAGGCTTCACATTTGCAAATTTATTGCAATCTAGCTAAGAATTTACTAACTTAGTTCACAACGTTAGATGTTCAACATGTGCCTCATAACAAGAACACCGTAGTGGACGCGCTAGCCATGTTAGCATTGAATGTGCCATTACACTTGTTCACCACTTTGCCCGCTTCAATAATAGAATGCATAGATCCTATTACTCAAGTGGTACACATCGCATCTATCAATGCAACAAATATCTAAGAATGGTATGCCAACATCAAAGCATACCTTCAACATGGCAAACCCCCACATAGCTTAACATCCACTCAAAAGGATGCAATACGAAAGTGTGCCTAGCAATATGTCCTTATAGGATATAACACCTTATGCAAACTTTCTTTTGATGGGATATTGCTAACTTTCATCAGTTGGGAAGAAGCACAGAAAATTGTTAACGAAGTCCATGAGGGACTATGTGGGGGACACATAGTCCCTAGGGCCATGGCAGAAAAAATCAAATGTCTAGGGTACTACTGGCCTTTCATAGAATGAGATTGCCTTGACAAAGTTAGGACGTGTGATGTATGTCAACGTCATATGAATCTCATACACGTATCACCCACTAAATTACATCCAACACAAATCACATGGCCATTCCAACGATGGGGACTAGACATCATAGGACCCATCACATTTAAGTCTTCTGCAGGACATAGCTTCATTATCACTGTAATTGAATATTTCACAAAGTGGGTAGAGGCTCTTCCCATGAGAAAGACCACATCTCAATAGGTTTTCCACTTTATTCTAAATGACATAGTAACAAGGTTCAGTCTTCCCATGACTATTGTGATGGACAATGGGCCATAATTTAGTAGCACGGAAACCAAAACCTTTTGTGAAAACCTCGGCATCAAGCACTCTTTTTCATCACTGTACTACCCACAGGCCAATGGTTAGGTAGAGGCAACAAATAAAGCCATTATCAACCTTCTTAAAAAGATGTTCAGTAGTAGTAAGAGAAGATGTCATAAGAAAATACTCTACGTGTTGTGGGCTTACCATACAACATGCATAACATCTATAGGTAAGACTCCATACAACCTCATTTATGGATCTGAAGCAGTGTTACCCCTTGAATTGAAAGTTCCATCGCTTTGGATGATCCTCTCAAATGTTGTGGATGAGACTCAAAATAATGAGTCAAGGATCATTGATCTTGACTCTGTAGAGGAGGAGCATGCCTGAACACTTGATTGCATTGAATGGTACCATGACAAGTAACAACAAAAGCACCACTACAATCTACATCAATGACCAATCAAAAAGGGGGACTTAGTCCTCAAGGCTGTTCGTGAACCTATAAGCAAATTCTCAGCAAACTAGGAAGGTCTTTTGTAGTCACAAAAGCCTATGAGAATGGGGCTTCAAACTGTCTGACATGGATGACAATAAGTTTGTAAATATTGTTAACCACTTGTACCTCAAGCCATAATATGTTTGACATAAAGGACTACAATAGATACAAAGCAAGGTAAGCAGATTATCTGCTATGACTTAAAACTAGCAAAGCATGTTTGCTCTGACATTAAACTGGCACAACACGTCATTAGGCTATGATGTAAAACTAGCACCCATAGCATGGTCTGCTACAACCTTAAACTGGCCATCCACCATCCACTATGACATTAAACTAGCATAGTCATCTACTAGGACCTTAAACTAGCACATCATGGTCTGCTGGGACCTTAAACTAGCACACTTGATAGTCTACCAAGACTTTAAATTGGGTTCATGGTGCAACACTTCCCAACGCACATATGTAACTCCTGTGAACAAGCGAGCATGCACACTTCCAAAAATTCTGAACAACATTAGGTGGGGCATTGCAGTTCTAGAATGCAATTTACGATATCAAGAAAAAACCCTCTAGAACAAATGAAACATCACCATCCCTAGCATCTTACTGATCCTCTAAAGATGTCACTTGACATCTTGTTGACCTTTCGGAGCTACTGCTACCATGACCAGTTATCCTAGCAATAGCTCTCGCCATCAGCACCTACTGCTAGACTCCCAGCACTATTGTGGCCCAGCCATAGTGCTGTCATCCACTAGCCCCCATCATCATTCGAGTCCAAAAGGCATTCAGCTGTTAGGATTCTCACCTTATAGCTGGACTACATGATGTTTGCCTTAGGCAAGGAATCCTATGCACCTACATCACCACTACTCCTAGTCTCTTCCGTGCCATCCTTTCTAGCCTATTGTTGCCAGAATCTATGCTGACCTTCCTACTCTAGACATCGCACACTTTAGCAATAGAACTTGCCACTCTGGTAGCATCCAAAGTAAGCAGGACTTTTCTCTCACTTTACTTCATGGTCATTTTTCTGGTTTTCTCTCAATTATGTTTACAGGATACAAGCCAAGATGGTGTTGTGCAAAGATGCATTTCACCACAAGAGCGAGACACTACATTATTTCGAAGTGATTGCTTTAACATGCCTAGCTACTTGAAAGTACATACCCTATTGCCCTTTTCAGCCAGCTTAGCCTCCATTCCCTATACTTGCAAATTTTTTTTGTATCCTTTTTTACAAGCTTTCCCAATGCACAAAGCCCTTTCACATGCCCAACCCCCAAGTCCATGGTGGATGTAACGCAACTCATTCCATGGGAAGCCTCTGTAGGTAGGTCAAAACCCCACATGGATGTAACACAACTCATCCTGAGGAGGAAACACTTGTCCTACAACAAAAACAAGGTTGTTCATAGGTAAACGTGGGTGTACAACAAAGAAAAAGTGCAAAAAATGCAAAAAAGTAGAAAATCTCAAAAAAAGGCACAACATGCTACTTTACAATCGCTTTGGCTATGAATTGACCATCTTTAAGCATTTCGATGAGAGGTTAATGGCCAATAAAAAAGGACGGCCATGTGTGTTGACTCCCTTGTAAGCACTCCGATGAGGGATCATGCTATGGCAACAGTTTCTCAAAGCATTGCATCTTACACTCATTTCTTTCCTAAACTTGTTTCCTCAACTCCATCTCTTGCCCCCTTACCTCATAATTACTCTCCCGATACTTTCAAGTGTAGCAAAGCATGGTCCAAGCAGGCACTGAAGAGCAGTGTTCCTACCTGGTCCTTCATGGTGTTTCATATTCTTTGTCGACATCTCTCAGGAAGAACCACCAGACATCAACAAAGAGGGGCCATTGAAACACCATAAATTTTAGGACTCTCATGATTCAGCGGTCCTGTAATTTGGGCAAAGATCCCTACAAGCATGATGTCACGATGTACCGTGCAAATTACATGACATCTTGGAAGTCCTAATGCTTGCAATGTTGCTTCCGAACTTACCTATCAACCTCTACAGCAAATTCAAATGGCACCTAGCCACAAGACTAGTTTTCATCAAAGAGGCACCAGGGGTAGATGGTACAATCCAATAAATTTTCTATCTCCTAGGCTGACATGTTTGCTACACCCTCTAGCCTACCCAGCTTGACACTTGACCTGGCTAACGGTCTACCAAAGGACCATTCTAGGAGCTGATGAAAGTGTTTAGGATGAGCAAAATAGTTCGATAAGTTTTCTAATTACAAGACTTTCTATGCTATGCTACGCTGCATAGCATAGTAGGCCTTGGGAAGACTAATCAAGCACCCAAGATGCACATTGAAAATGATTCAATCCTTCGGGATATCTGCCCCACTTCATCCTTGATGCATGAGCAACATGACACAGAAAATATATGGTAAATCTCATTAAAAATCCTCTTCACTTAAGTGCTACACTATGCTATGTTATGCAGTGTAGCACAACATAGTAGGAATGAACTCTGACGATACTCCTACTCAGATGGCTCTAATGGAGTAAGCACATTTGCCCATGCTTCAATCGACAAACAGGTTTGCTCTGCTGACAAACTAGGAAATGACTAACATCCCTTGACAAAATGTTTGCAAGATTGAGTTATAATCCAAGCCAAACTAGGTGCTACGCTGGTGTAGCACAATGTAGCAAGGACAGAACACACGAAGGTCCTTTGCTGAATAGTTCCAGTAAAGGAATTGCGCTTGGCCACACTTTGACCTCCAAGACTACCTGGTCCAGTTTTTCCTCAGGCTTCAAGCAAAGTTTCTTAACAAACCATTGCAAATCAGACAGAAATTCATGTCACAATGGTTTCTACACTATGCTACGTTGCATAGCATAGCACAACATAGAAAGGACACGAAGCGTCAAAGTGTCCCAAGGATGAACTCAGCGGATCCCAGGACCTTTTAGCATGAAAGAGAGATTTGCAGTTTCTTGCCTAGCTAGGCCTTAGATAGGTATTCTTGGCTTTTAGGAAATATTTCTTTCAAGAATGGTGACTATGCTAGGCAGTGTAGCATAGGGTAGCATGTGGGTGTTTATGCTATGCTAATATGCTGGGCAACGTAAACTGTGTAACACTCGCATGGAAGCCCCAAGACATCTTTGATTAGCTCCAGAACTTGTTGGCAATAGTTACTCTTATCCTGGCATATCTTCAAAGGAAAAAATCAACAAGCTTGCTTTTCTTTGCTTTGTTTTACACCCCTTAACTATCCCAAAGGTTGTTCCTACGCTTGACCTTGCTCGCCAGAGTAAGGAAGACATAGTCTTGGAGCACAGGCTCCACTTTACATTCATTGTTGGCATTTTTCTTTGTAACAAATATGGTGGTGCACTGGATTTTGACACATGTAGTTTTAGCAGTATGGTCACAACGTAGCAGGTTTCACATCCATCATTACATAGTAGCATGGCATAGTCACGTTTGCACTCTGTGGGACCTAGGAAACATGGTGTCCAAACCACATTTTTCTCCTACTCCTGGCCCTATAAATACCCTGGTGAATAACATTTAAGGGGTTGGATTTTGGCATTTTTGGGTTGGCTTATGGAATTTTTGGCTTTGAGGATCACCTTTTTAGTAGTTGGCATTTTGGCACTATGGCGATTAGCTTTAGCAAAGAGGTTGGTAAGCAAAGGAACTCTGTTAGCAAGCTGTTGATAAAAATTCAAGGAGCTGTGACCATACCGCTTCATTGCAAGCTGTGCCTATCTACACTATTCATCTGTTGTACACTTCCTTTAGTTAAGCAAAGATCAAATCCCCAGATCTTGGGGTGGTGCACCTTCTTACCCAAGCCTATTTCATTTTGTTTTACCATTATCATACTTTGCATTATTTTTCATCACTTTACGCTTGTAATTCATCACTTAACTTGTGCATACCATCTTTAAAAAGTTTGTTTATAGAAGGTTATTGTACACCGATTAAGTCCCTATCTGATCGACTAGACCATTCAAGGCACCCTGCTTCTATTTACTCTAGCATGGCCCTTGCATGGATCCGGGGTTAGGCTGTACACCTGGTGACCTCTCGGTGTTCTAGCCATTGACATTTTCAGTCGCTATAGATACTACATTTTCTCTTCTTTAACTATTATCTGTGGGAATAACATAAGTTTTTGCCATTTTTTCTCTATGTTTTGTAAGGCACACACATCATGGAATGCTTGTAAATGATTCTGAGGATCAGCGTTGTATCCCCCTTCAAATCATGGGATGTTTTTCATATCTAATCTCTTGATCCCACTATCTTTCTGATGCCTTGTTGGAATTCTAATAGCCTCAGTATGTTTAACATACTTTGAGTAGCGAGGAGGAGTTCATCATGATCGTCTTGTCCATGGCATCTATGATGTCTACATTGTTCCCTACTCTCCCTTCTTCTATGTCATGACTCTCTAGAGTGCCCTTGTCCCCTTTCTTGGTTGTTTCATCTATGAATTCCACTTTTCTTACCTTTATCCCCATGGTCTTTTTTCTTATGATTTCATATGGATATTGAAGGAGAGAGTGAAGGAGATGATGAAGGTGAAGAAGAAGGAGAATCATCACCATGATGATGTTTGCTACCTTCTTTTCGGTGATCATGGCCTCGATCGTGATTGCGATCAGAATATCCACCTTTATCATGTGTCTGTGTCCCTTTTTTTGGACCCTTTGTGCTCGTGGGTATCAAAACCTAGGTTATGAATAGTGGAATGAAAGTTCTAGTACACAACCCCTTGGCCAAAGTCAAGGGGAAGAACATCATTATGTGGACAACTGTCTAAGGTAGGTTCACCACCCTCATTTTTTCTTAAGACATGTGGGACATCCTGGGACCACTTACCCTTCAAAGATTTATGATGTCTCTACTATTGCAAGTCCCTTTGATGTTTTGCCTCTATGGGATGGTATTCTCTTAAGTCATGGTCTTGCACAACGTATTCTGCATGTAAGTGCAACATGCCAATTCATTTAAGAGCATGAAGAAGTGTGCTCGGGACTGAACGATCAGGAGGTAACAATATGTTACCTTCTAAGTCTTACCAATGTAGTTGTTCATCTTGATGGAGGATAAACGTGAAGTCTGGTATATACCCATTGGGATGAATATATACCACTTGAACTTGTTGAGGGACTCTAAGATCAATGTCATGTGTATTACACCGTTGACTATTTCATGTTTCATACCTAGGTGGTGAGGTGCTTTTGTATGAAGAAGGAGCCATACTTGTTAGTTTAGTGTGCAATGTATTCTTGTTTATTATTTTCTCAACCAACCCTAAGGATTTGTTCCAATGATGTGAATGATTTCCTATGTTCTATTTAGTGCACAAACAACTAAGTCCTAAAAAATGATGCCAATGACGAGCAGCGAGATACCTATATGTTCAACCATATGAATATGAGTGTTTCACACATGATCTAGTTGAATTCCAAGGACTAAGTGCTTATGCATCCTTATGGAACAAGGACAGGTTGGTTGATCGTTGTCTTCCTAAGCTTACCTGTATGTCATAATTGTATGGTTTAGTAAGCTTGAGGCATATGATTTTTATAGCTTTTATGTTTTTATGTCCTACACTAGTAGGGAAGGAGAGACGTAACTAAGTGAATAATTTAAGTTACTCATTAACTAAGTTCTAACTAATCCTAACACCAGCATCTATTCCCACTTGCTGTACACATCTTGAACCAGTGCAACATTTCTGGGATTACCAAATGCTAATTGTTACTAGGTTACCAAGCATTACATGCATGATCGAAGTGGTTGTGCTTGTGTAATAGAGAAAAAAAGATAAATGTGATGAAATTGAAGTGATGTAGAGGCTAGATGAGGTCAGATGATGGTAATGAATGTCAACAATGCACAACAAGATCAAAATAAGTCTAAACACCATGAAACAAGGTCAAATCCATTAAAATAGAATATATTTGATAAAACTTGATCATTATTGATCAAACATGGTTAGATTTTGCTAGTTTAACAACTTAGCAGGTTATGGTATAAGGCTACAAGGTTGCTAGGGGAGTTTGAATACATGGGGAGGTTATTCTGGGGCTGCGTTAAGGCACAATTGGTACTTTTTCTTGTGACTATGTTGGCCCAACATAGTCATGCATTCCCTAGTGTAGTCAATACTAATGGGAAGTTTTCCAAGCTTAGTATGATTACTTTTAAGCTATTTATGATCTAGATAGCCACACAATGGGTTGGTACTAAAGATTGACAAGTTTTGACATTATTTCCACCTCCTAGAAGGTTGAAAAACATGTTTCCATTGGTGACTACATTGGGCCAGTGTAGTTATGGTAGGCCTTAGCATAGTCACATGAAATAAATGAATTCATGGGGGTTCTAGGTTGGGATTAGGGCTCTGTTAATTTCCTAGGTTAATGCAAGAGCATTGGAGAACTGAATTGACTATATGGAGGCCAAATTTTGGCAATGGAAGTGGGTTTTTATGGAATTTCCTATTTGCATACATTAGGCTAGCATATTCATGCATAGTGCCAATGTTGTCATGAGAAATTGGATGTTTTTAGGGTTGAAACATTGTGGAATTGTAGTTGGATGGGGTGGAATAGGGCTCTAAGCTTCTTGAGTTAGTTTTGGACCATTCTAAGTGGTATACTGCTAGTTGATGTTGTTACAAAATGGGTTCCTACTATGACTAGATTGGGCTAGCATAGTCATAGGTCTCCCTAGTGTAGTCATGCATGAAAAATAAGTTTTGGTGAGTTTCCTTGTCCAATTGACCATGCTAATGGACTCCTGTGGTTACTGGTGCTATTGGCTATGGTTTTAGTGTCAAAATTGTCAGTTTTGGTGATTGCTTAAGTCTTGGAATGAACAAATACCTCTTAACTACATTGGCCCAACATAGGCATTAAATTTCCAATGTAGTTGAGAGGTTTGGGATTAAAAATGATGGATTCTAGGTCTTTTTGGGAGTCAATTTTGGCTGTTTCTAGCATGTTTTTGGCTTTTCCAAGTGGGCTAAACTTGGCATTACTAGTAACAATGCTATCCCAATGTAGTCATACAAATTCCAGAATAGTTAACAAGCTTGGCTTGATAAATGGTGAGTTTTGACATGATTTTTAATGGTTTTGTGCCCTAATAGGCTTCAATAGGGTTTGGGAGGTCAATTTGACTTGTTTAAGGCTACTTTTGACATTTCCCAAGTATACTATGCTAGGTTTTATTGATGACTACACTAGCCCAATGTAGTCATGCAAATTCCAGCATAGTTGGGGGTTGCAAACTAGAAAATACTAGGTTTTATGTTCAAAATAGGCTCTAGTAGGGTCTTAGGATTTTCCAAAAGAAAATTTGAGTTATTTATGGAAAATTTTGATCAATTTTAGGTGGACTATGATCGGCACCACTAGTGACTATGTTGGACTAGTAGAGTTAGGGTTGGAAAATGTTCCAAATAAAAAAAAGTGGTAAGTGTTGTCTAGGTTTTCTATCTGGCTAGGTTTTGAGGTTCTGGAAAAGTGGGTTTGACTGGGAAATGATGGGTTTGAATCCTTTTAGATGGACTATGCTATGCACCACTAGTGACTACACTAACGTAGTGTAGTCGGCCTGGGAAATGCATTTTGGGATGGGAAATGATGAAATTTTTTCTTCTATTTTCAATATGGCATGGTCCTAAGGTCTTTCGAGGTGGATTTGAATTTGGGAATGTTTTTTCTGAAGTTTTTTACATGGACAATGTTGGGCACCATCAATAACTACATTAGCCCAATGTAGTAAATCAATCCCCAATATAGTTAGGCTTGGAAAATGAATTTTGATGGATTTTTGAAGGGTTTTTTCTTGCTTGATTAATAGTCTAAGGTCACCAGGGTCTTGGGGAGGTGCAAAGGTTATGAAGTGAATTTTTGAAGGCTTATCATGGTTTCTATGTTCAATCCCATCTACAAACCTTGTGAGTATGTTGGGCTACCATAGTCATGGCCTTCCTCTAGTGTAGTCATGAGTTTTAATTAGTTTTTTTTTTTTGCATCATTTGGTGAATTTGACTGAGCTTTGAGGCTACCAAGAGCTTTTTCTAGGGTTTGGGAGGATGACATGGATGTTTAGGGTTAACTGGATGTTGGATGAACTAGTAATGATCTATTCCATTCTTAACTACACTGGGCTAGTTTAGTCATGTTATTGCCTAGCATAGTCACACTAAAAATACAATTTGTGATAAGATTTAATGCCATTCTAGTGCTTGATGATTGCCAATCCTAACTCCAAGCTGCTAGTTTGGGTATGAGGTTCCATGGATTAATGGTTAGTGTGAATGGATTGCTTGGAATTGGAAAAAGGTCATATATCCCATTTGACTATGTTGGGCCAGTGTAATCACATAGGAAACTAAGTTTTCACATGAATCTTGAGGCCTTATGTAGTTCCATTATCATGAATGTCAAAACTTACTTGCATAGCTTGGTCATGAGGTTTTTTTTATCATGGGTGAAGGATTGGGGATTGGTCTTTAGAGGTAAATGGGATATGAAACTTGTCCCAAGGCTTCCATGGTTTTAAGCCCTAGCATAGTCAAGCTTAGTACTCCAAAGTTCTAGTGTAGTCATGGGAATGGATTATTTACTTAGTGCCTAGTGGGGTCCACATGAAATTATCAGGTTTGGGATGGAATGAATTTCTTACACCCAGCATCATCTAAGTTGCTAATTCTACTAATAAGTGTAGTGGGAGTTGTGCATGCAAACTTCATAGTCATAGCCATTTCATTCACTAGTGCTAGCATAGTCATCCCAGGATTGCTAAAATTCCAAGATTTTCTAGTATTCTATGTGCTAGTCTTCTATAGTATGTCAAGAAGGAAGGCACCTACAAAGAACACTACCTTGGAGGAGGTAGATGCAACTTCTCATGGTCTATCATAGCTCCCCTATCTTAAGATTGGAGAATTCTCCACCATAGTTTATCCTAGGTATATAGCCTTATCTATTTTTCCCATTTATTCCATCTATTCTACTTATTGGGTTTATTCTATTTATTCCACTTCTTAGATCTAAGCTTGTGTATCCATTATTTTGGAATTTTCATCAATTCCATGTTTCTAGTTATGAACTTTCATTTTTACACGTTTGGTTTTAAATTGTCATTTCTGTTAAGTGTGTATTGTTCCATTTAGTATTTTTTCCATATGTTATTTTTATGTTGAAGTGTTATTTGATTGTAGAGATAGGTTGTTATGTCCATGTGACATGGTGATTGTAATGTTTTTGGTATTATGAAGTCTTAATTTTGATTTGCAAGGTTGTAATAGTTATGTGTTGGATGGTACAGGGCCTTCTTGAAGCCCATCCTAGTTGTTATAGCGCTACTGGGCATCTTGTGCTGCATTCATGTGCATGGGTCCAATAGTCTACCACTTGACATGAAGTGGAAAAAATTCTCACTATGGAGTAGGTCAGGAGCAAGGGAGTTCATGACCTACCTACTTTAGAACTTTAGTGTGATGATTAGGTCACACTTGGCTTCCAAAATAGAAATGATCATTGTTAAAACCATTATTCCTTGCTCTTGCACCATGATCATCAAGTTCCTAGTTGATGATCTTGAGGTTCATGGAAAGGGTGAAGCACATGATGACACAACCACTGTGGGCACTCGCAAATTATCAAAAATTTGGAAGATTCTTGAGTTTAGGTGGTACAACATGAATAACACCTTGTTGGTTTGCCATGACATGCATATTTTGTTCCAAAATCCTCTAGGCACTATCTACCATAGAGGGGCATGTGTAGTTATTATAATCTTTATTTTTGGTTTATTTGTTATGTTGCTTTTGTTATTAGGTCATAATAAATTTTATTGTTTCACTTGTCTATAGGTACAAGGTAAATGATCAAGGGTAACAACCTTTTACCCTTGGCCCAATCGGTGGTGGGGGTGTTCATCAAAAGTCCAATAATAAGGCTTAAGGTGATGGACCAATTAAAGGATGAGTTTGATAATTACATCAAACATCATCCTAAGGCCTATTGGAGGTGTCTAGCAAATGGGACAATTCATAGTAGGTGGGAAAATCCATCTCATGATGCTAAAGTGAATCCATATCTTAGAGTTCCTACAATGCCTATTTCATATAGGCTAGGTGAGTATGTTGGTTTGTTGATTTTGGTTATCTCGAGTCATCTAGTTATTTAGGCTTTGGTTATTCAAATAGCTATACTAGTTTTGATTTAATTTGGATATATTTATTATACTTTGTTTTACACAATGCACGTATGTCAAGGTTAATTGGCTATTTTTTGTTATGGTGTAGGGGCTATGCCATTAACTAAAGTGATTGTAATCACTTCAGGATGCATTGAGGAGATGTTAATCCTCAAGTTTAGTGAGGTGGAACCTACCCCATATTGGTTGGATGATCATGCACCTAAGGCTATTCAAGCAAGGATCATTCATGTAGGCCTTTTTGACATCTTCATGACCTCAAGCCCTATTGTTTTCATTATGGAAATGATTAACATCATTAACTTCTTTAGTAAAGAAGTTAAGGGATTCACCAATTGTGTTCACAATGTGAATGTTACCTTAGATGTTAACAAGTCCACCTTTAGTGACCTCTTTGATGTTTCCAATGAGGGCACGATGATCACCACCAAAGCAGGGAAGGAGGTGGATTATTGGAAGGAAGTTAAGGAGTGGTTAAACACATGTCATGGTAACAAGTAGCTCTCTCTAAGCTAATTCCAAGTTTTAGGGGCTAGAGAGATGTATCCCCTATTCCAATTTCATATGTTTCCTAAGTTTCTTTTGCAAGGGAAGATAATGGACATTGAGCAAGCATGGACCATGAAAAAGGTCATAACTGAGGGCTTCTAATTCAACTAGGCTACTCATTTGGTTCTTGGGTTATAATGTGAAACCCTAAAGATTTGAGAAAACCTCACAATAAAGTGCCATGTGCATTTTGTGTTTTTTGTAGTTTATTTATGGAGGTTTGTGGAGTTCCTTGTAGTGAGAAAGGATGAATGATGGGTGGTCCAAGACCCATATCAACACACAAAGCCTTGGATAAGGTATCTTATTCAGACTATGCATGCCTAGGATCCATTGGAAGGTGTGGGTGAATTGTTGTTTATCACCACTAAAGGATTTGGTGGAAAATGTTGTGCATCCCTTGATAGCATAGGGAGAGAGGCCCATGTTGAACAAGGAAATGTGGAAAAGGCCAAAAAACTACTTACCAAAGCTAAAGGTTTAGTTAGAGAAAGACTTAAGAGGCCTTTGGTTGATAAGATAGTGCCACTTGTAGAGGAGCCCTTGAAGAGAAGGTTGATCGTCAAGCTTAACTGGGTGCAAGATAGGGTTAGAGGTACATTTTATTTATTTTATGATTTTTTGTTAATTTTATTTAAAGTTATATTTAAGTTATTATTTAGTCAAAATCTTCTAACTTGTTCTACGTTTTGTAGTAGTTGTATTTGTAGGCAAGAAATAGGAGTAGGTAGCCATAGGAACAATACCAACAATTGAGGTGGAAAGAAGGTGTTAAGAAGAGGAAGCACTAAAACATCATGGGGATGAAGGTCTATCCCATCCTCTAATGTGCAACTTTGATGCCTTTTTGAGGATTCACACTTAGGTGAACCTCTTGCCATCACACCAAATAATCTTTTAGGTACTTGTGATTATCATTTTTACATGTTGTATATATTATTTTTGTTGTTTTACATTTAATCTAATCATTAGTTGTTAATCATTCATTATATTAATTATAGCTTTGGAGCCTCTAGCTGATGCTTCCACGTCCACCTTCCATGTGCAACCATGGGTGAATAGCCTTGATAAGATTGAATTCATGCAGGGCATAGTTGATGACCTGATTAACTAGTTATAGTAGGTAGCTTCTAAAGTTAGTGAGAGATCTAATCCATTTTGCCTTTGTTGTTTACATGTTTTCAATTTTTTATTATCCATTTTTTATGGTTATGTAATTTTTGTTATTATCCATTTTTTGGTTGTTAACTGGTTTTATGTGTCTAAGTTTTTATTGTTTGTTTGTTGTCATTTACAATGCCTAAGTTGAAATGGGATTCTAACCAAAATATAGATATTTATGCATTGCCTACCTTACCTCCAAATGTAGAAAATGTCCCAAATAAATGTTATGAGAGTGCCACTTCATGTGCACTCTCATGTACAAAATCTTTGTGGGAATGCAGATGCTCTAATGAGTTCCTGTGGGAACAAGTTGTGGCATTAAGGAAGAACAAGCAACTGGTGAAGGAGGTAAAGGATCTTAGGGACTACAAGGAGTTCATGGATGTCCAAGTAACAGCAAGGACTCCTTATGTACCAAGGAAATGACTTGGGCCCACTACTTGAATGCTATTCATGGCAAGGTTACCATTGCCATAAAGGTAGCAGAACAAAAGCTTTAGATTGATCTAATAAACAACAAGGCTAGTGAAAGGAAGGACTATTGTTCTTGGATCCTTAAGTGGGGCCAAGCACAAATGGATCACAAAAGATAATACAAGGTCAAGCAATATGCCTATCTCAAGTGCCTACAAGATGAATCTACAAAACAATGCCAATTGGAGTTATGTACAAAGGAGATCAATGCAGAAGAAGTTTACAAGTTATTTGTAGATAGTTTGGTTGTGGCTAACTCCCCTATTCATTAGATGACAACTGCTTCGGGGGAGGTAACCACCACCACCTTTCACATGAGCTACCCACTTTGAATGACATCAACAAGAACAACATCCTTATTAGTGTTAATCTTGGGGTTGCAGATTGGGCCAACATGACCAAACACCAGCTCCTTCACTATTTAGAGGCCAGTCTTCAAACTTTCCCTATGCAATATGTTGCTCCATAACCATTTTAGGTTTATCCATTTTTATTTTTGCTATGGTTTATTTTAGTTTAGTTTGGTTTACTAGGTTGTTGGTTATTCATTATATATATATTTTTGGTTATATATTTATGTTCTAACCTGATTTGGTTGTATGTTGATTACTAATTATTCTTATATTGTTATGTTATATGCACTAGGTGATATCGATGGCTCTAGTAGTAAGGGTGGGAATGACCCTTCACCTCCTCTAGATGCTACCTAGCATCACCCACTATCCAGTTTTGATTTTTCTTGTTGATGACTATTGATTGACATTGATGTTGTTAGGGATAATGTTAGCCAAATATTTAGTTGCAGACAATTTCATTATTCTTAGTTTATTGTTTAAACATTTCTACCACACCATGTGGCCATGGCTACTTTTTTGTAAACATTTTAATTTTAAGTTTTTGTTATATCATTCTAGCATAATATTTTTATTCATATTATGGTTTTTATGGTTCTATGTTATAACTGTGGTTTAAGGCTACATTGGCTAATCTAGTTATAGTGCAACAAAAGGTTCAAATGGTTAAGCAATATAGCGATAGAGCAAAATAAAAAGAAGCTAAAAGGTTTTTTGCTAGTTTTAGGCCATTGTAGGCTATCACATTTTTGCAAGTTTAAGACCTTAGTGGGCTATATGTTCTTGCCAGTTTTAGGTCATGGCGGGCCCCTCAGTGAAGGAAAACATAAAAATTTTTAATGGATTTTTTCTATTTTTAAAGTTTTTATAACATTTTTATTTTTAAGAAAAAGAAAAGAAAAGGATTTAAAAGTAAACATGGAAAATGAAAGCAAAATTTTAGTTATAAGCAAATCTTTACTTTAATATAAAGTAAAGGTAAAATGTAAACTAGGCTAAAAGGCTATAAGTATATATTGTTACATGGTCATAGGTGCATGGGGTAGTATGACTAGGGGTATACATCACTTGTGTAGATGTTTTCTAATCTTTGAGAGATTAGGAAATGTATACAATCTATGTTGCACAAGCTTGTATTCTCCATTCCCTTCACTAATGATGTCAAAGAGGATCTCTTCCCATGGTGCTTCAATGGGTTCATCATTGTTTATCTTGGACTCTTTCATCACCTTGGGCTCTTCAATTTTGTGGCTAATGGTGAAAGCTTCTTTCTAAAACTCCACTTTGGATCCCTATTCTTCATTGAAATTATTAACTATCAAGGGGATTTCACTATTGCCATGGATGATTATTTCACCTCCTTCATAAGATAGGTGAATTTCATGATGGATAGGTGAAGACATAGCTCATAATTAAGCCAAACAAGGCCTTTCCATAATAAGATTGAATCCTAGTATTTCATCTACCACTAAGAAGTTTTTCATTGTGGGAAATTACTCCCCAACCATAAAATCTAGAGAGATGGAGCCTTTGATAGCAACCCATGATTCATTGAAGGATTTAAGAGTTGAAGTCATTGTGTGTTGAATTTTTCTATTAGACACAAATGTTCAATGATGGTATAAGGTGTAACATTTCTTATGGCCCCATCATCAACATGCATCCTATGGACTTTATATTTTCCTACTCATATAGTTAAGAAGAGGGGTGCCTTGGTTACCTTGCTATTATGGGGGTTCATCTTGATTTCACTATTGCAAAACACTAGTGATGTTGATCTTGATTCCCTTGATGAAGAAGGTACCATCACCACATAGATGGATTCTTCATTAGCAAGGATGTCCTTGCTAATGGGGATGAAGGTCAACATCTTAACTAGTACTTCACGATGTGTAGTAGAAGTCATGACCAGGTCATACAAGCCTGTGGTTTAATTCTTCTATTTTAGATATTGCTTGACCTATTCCATTACGTTAATGAAGTCTTTGTTCTTGGTCATGGGTTTTTCATTCTTATTATTTTAGACTTCCTCCATGTACCCTAAAATGCAAATTTCATGTTTAGGTTGTTGTGGCCTAACCTCTTTTCCTTTCTCTTGGGGCTTAGGGTTCTTCCATAGTGTATTGGTTGAGGAAGCATGGGTAGTTAAGGTCATGGGCATAGATGATATGAGAGTGGACTTTAGTGGGCCCACTTCCTTCTATCCATTAGCTTGCTTATTATTCTTATTCTTGGGCTTTTTCATAGGCTCATTTCATTGTTTGATTAGTGACTTCTTGTTATTATTGGTTGGTTGGGAGGAAGAAGCCATTGCATTAGCCACCATGAGGGGTCATTGTTTGATTGCATGAGTAGACTTAGTTGTAGTAGGAGTGAAAGGTACTTGGATTATGAAAGGCTTCTTGGGGGGTGTTGGTAATGGAACCCTTACAAAAAATGGGGGCCTTAAACTTATGGAAGTTTAAGGGCCCCTTTCATTATGAGGAGGGATCCAAATCACAAATGATTCCCTTGTAGGCCTTGGGTCATGGTTAACATTGAATGTTGATATGGTATATAGACTATTATTAGCATAAAATAGGTCTTTGTACACATGCATTGACTAGTTTTGAGGCCTAACTAGGTTGGATGCATTAAGAACCAACTCACCCCTATCTATCATCTTTTGCAAGTCATCTTTTAGCATGAGCTAGAAATTAGTACCATGACCTGTAACTTATGATAGTGGAAAAATTGGTCAAGCTTAAAATACCTAGGTACTAGAGGATCATTTTGGTTACTTGAGTAGGATCGTTGGCTATCTCACGTAGCCTCTCATTCCTCTTATTGGCATTTTTGATCATTTTCTTATATTGAATCCTCCCACTCTTTAATAGTTGGTTTAATAGTTTTGATGCCTTTAAGGATAACCTAGTGTACTTGGTTTGGTCATTTCACTCTAAGTTGGACCTTGAAGTAGTTAATGTAGAGGTTCCAAATGTTGAAGGTTGGTTATTATAATTAGCATGGGCCTTGGATTATTTAGTTCCTAGCTCATGGATGGTTTTCATATTCTCTTTTGCTACAGTGGCCACTACCATGTTGTTTTATATACTTTTCTCCTTATCCTTTTGTGCATGTTGGTTTTTATATGCCATGATTGACTTTTTCGGCATCCTCTACATTTTTGGTTTGGAAGAAGACTTGACTTAGAGACTACAGATCAAGGTAGTACAACTTCAAATTGATGAAATCATTAACCACCACCTTAAAAATAGATAAAAGGTGTGTTTTAGCTATTGCTTTTGGTATTTCATTGAGCAAGGTGTTTCATCATTGGATGAAACTTTTCACTAGTTCAAGGGGTTCTTGCTTGACCTTCATTAGCTAGTCAAGGGTGGTATCAGGCTTCAAGTTGTACCTGAAGTAGTTAACAAATTACAAAATCAAGTCTTCTAATAAGGATATAGATCCTCTTAGTAGGACATGGTACTAGTCAAGGACCTTCTCCATAAGGTGCATAGGGAATATTCTTGTTATTGAATGTGGCCAAGATTGTAATAACAAGCACTTTGAGTGAAATGTTATGAAATGAAAGTTTGGATCACCTTTGTTATTGTACTTTGTAAACTGTGATATAGGGACACTAGGGGGAAGAGTTAGAGGTGGGACTGCAAGACTGATGGGATCATCCTAATAGAAGTTCATGATTTTGACAGTTTGGGAAGTGAAGGCCTTGAGCCTCTTTAACTCTTTAGCTAGGTCCTAGATCATTTGAAAGGCTTAATCTAGGCCCTAGGGTGTCCTTGTCAATTCTAGGATCTACACAAAAGGTTGTGGTGTTTGTTGGAAGGCTTTTGGCCTTACTATCAATTGTGGCATCAAGGGGAGAAGTTGTGTCATCATAGTCATTGATGGGCTAAATAAAGATAAAGATGTTTGTGGTAGTGTATGGGGCACAAATGGGATAAAAGGGCTATGTGACCCCTAGGTTGCATGAGGTTCCATGATGGAATACATTTGGGTGGCAAGAGGGTTATTAGTGGTGACAACCACTGACAATGATTGCATAGGTCAAGGTTGCGTGGAAAAAGACATGAAGAAGCGAAAGGTAGCTAATTGTGGCATTGATTGTGTTTGGTGGACTACTATCATGAGCATGGACTCAAAAATGGTTAGGTAAGGGGGAGACAAAGATTAAGGGGCATACCCCATGGAAGAGGTAAGAGGGTGGAGGTGGGAAAGGTGGCTTTAGGAGCTGCTTGTTGGAAAATCCCATATATGATGTTCTCATGTTTAGAATCTATCTCAAACTCATCCTCTTCTTTTTACAACTCATTTGACCTAGCTTTTTCATCCTCTTCATCCATCTTAATTAGTTGAGATATGATGCATGTGTAGGTTTCTGTTAAAGGTATTTTGTCATATGAGGAGGGGATGTACTCCTTCCAATCTCAGTGGATAAGCTTGTATTCCCATTTTTCCTCTACTTTCATTCTCAAAATTAGCATGCTAGCCTAAATTTTTATGCAAATGAAGTTGTAGTGATCTTCATTTATCATTGAAAATTAAAGACTCCATTCCCTACGCCTTAATAATTATCTAGATTCAGCTACAGCTGGCTCCTTAAGATCATACACCCTAATGACCTATTAGCTAGACACATTGTCAATAAAGTTAAATGATAAAATGGTAGACTAGTTGAATGACATTGTCAAAAATATGGTTTTCACTTCTTTACTATTTTTAGTAAAAAATGTAATAAGCAGGATAACCCACTATTGTAGTTGGCTATAAATGGAAAGGTAGTGGAAAACTACTATTATGAAATATTACACAATAGATATTCATGTACTATATAGTAGATAAGGAAATCATCAACTAGCTACGATGAGTGGTGAAAATGGAAGAAAGTGATTTTCCTAGCAATGGAATTAGGCTTTCCCAATAGAATAAGGCTTTCGGAATGGAATTGGGCTTCTAGAATGGAATTGAGCTTTTGAAATGTGATGGAAATTGGTTGTTTAAGGTAAACTATGCTAGTTCCTAGAAAACCAACTACTATTGTGAAATTACAGTAGAAACCCAAATCAATCACCACAACTAAACTGAGGTATGTGGAAGAGGGTTTTGGATAGCAACAATAAAATTGGATTTTAGAGTTGGAAACGTAGTAGAATTGGTTTTGGAAAAAGATTGGAAAAAGGGTTTATGACCAAGAATTTGAGTGAAGGCCCTCCTTCTAGCACCAGAAAACTATTGAAGCTAGAAAATTTTGTTGTTGGAATAGAAAATGAAATATCCCATGCATTGGAATAGTTTTAGCCTCGAATTCTAAGGGCCTTCGAAAATGGAATTCAAGGCACCCTAGATGGTTTGGCCAATTACCTAGGGGATTATAGAAGTGTAAAATGACAATGTAAACATAAATGAGATTGAAAATGAAAATGAAAATTATAGATCTAGAATGCATAAAGAGATAGAAATGAAAACATGAAATCAAATATGCACAATAAGGAACTATGAATTTATTGAAATGGAAAATAAAGTGGTAGGTCCAAAAAGTCTAGATTTTGTGCTAAATGCACAAGAAGTTGCTTGAAGGACCTTGAAGTTCATTAGAGCTTATGATTTGAACTTGAAAATCCATGATCCAAATGCTTCCTAGCTCTAGTTTCTAGCAACTCTACACTATTTTCCACTAGAATCAACAATATAGCTACAAATGCTATTCCACTTTTGGTGTAGTGATACCACATTGGGAGTCTCTATGTCTAGCATAGATACTAGATTTTTCCAAATGGATTGCATGGCTACAAGGATCTTAGTTACAAAGTGCTTTGAAGCTATGGAATAAGTGATGGTGCTATTATGCCAAAAAGTAGTGGAACTGAAATAAGGTATCTATGTTGGGTTTATATAGGCATCGAATTACTATTTTTGAGGCCTACACATCATTTTCATTATTACTAATAGATTGATATCAATTTACATGTCACAATGGTTATATTTTTTAGCATAGTTACCATTTATAGCAAGTTTGGAATACATTAGCCACCAAATCCCATTCATTTACTATAAATAGTAAATAGACTTTTGTGACTATGTTGATACCATCCCAACTATGTTGGCCTTGTGGACTACACTGAAGTTGTTGGGAAATGTTGGAAACTATGGAAAATGTAGAAAATGTAAAAACTATTGTGAAATGCTAGGAACCACAAAAAATACTAGAAACCATGGAAAATGTTGTCTATGTTAGCCATGCTACAGCTGCTGAAGACTTGGGGTAACTCTTCTTGCCATTGTTGGAAAAATGGAAATGGAAAATGCCACCAATTCCAAAATGTAAAATCCCAACATTTCCAATGTTGCATCTTCATTGGGTTTTGGTGATGACTATGCAGGGTTGAAAATGGAAAATCCCATCTATTCTAAAGCACCACCAAAATTTTCATGTTGTAAACCATTTTTCATCATGTAGCCTTTACCACATGAAACTTGAAGCAAAATTTCATTATAAATGTGAAGATTGTAACACATGAGGAGCAATCTCACATATCGCATACTTTTAGGGCTAAAAAATGCCTCATAAGTGGTCAAAGCTTCATTTCCCAAGTGAAAAGGGTTACATAGTATCTATATTTGGGCTTGGGTAGGCCAAAATTACCTTTTGGAATGCCAAAAATGGCAATTTAATGGGTTTTATAGGGGTTATACACTTTTCTATGCTAGAAACATCTAAAAGGGATAGATCTCACCTACCCCTAGCATGAAGGACTGTGGGTCACCTACTCCCATTGTGGAAGGATAGACCTCAGCATGCAAGGGTATGGTGGCATCTATGCTCAACGTGGAGGATTATAGCATCATCTATGCCTAGCGTGGAAGGTGTAATCCTAGACCCCTAGTGTAGAACCTTCATGCTCAGTGTGGAAACTTCATGCATGCAACGTGAAAATTTCATGTCCCCACTATAGAAACATATGATTAAGATTTTAACATTGTGTCAACTCCAGCTAGGACATGCACTTCAATGAGGATAGAAGAAGACCTAATGTAGAAGAACAAAGCTAGTGTAGATGGTGCACCCCTATTACTATTTATAGTGAATTAAATGGCCATGGGGGTTTGGCACTTTCCATTCATAGTAGGTTCCCAAATTGGGCACCCATCTCACCTGTACATGGTAGAAATTTACAACAATTTTCAACTAAATTATAGCCAAATTACAATCATTTTTCAGCCTAATCCATGACCAAAAACCTATAAAAATTAGTCTCAAACAACATTTTCAAGTTCCACACTCTTGGTAATTTCCACACTTGGGTATTTTCAAGCAATCAAGAGCTCTTAAAATCTCACACACTTGCAATTTGTTGAACCCTAGCATGGAAACCCTTATGGACCTATAACACCCATTATCCTTTGATATTTATGAGTTTTTGTGTTTCTACACTACACCCATTAGGATCTATAGCCAAAATCCTTCACTTTTCTCACCCCTAGCAATAGCCAATGTTGCAGATCTAGAGCAATAGCAAAGAAGGTTCAATAACATCAAGAGTCACTAAGCATTTGGATCATGGAGTGGATTATATCAGCTTAAATAGACTTTAAATCCCTACCTTAGTGAATCCCCTTTTTGCTTTCTCAAGGGCATTTCTTGTACACATCCCTTGAACTTATTCTTTATTTTTAATAAAGTTTAAAGTTTTAGTTTTGTGTGAAATTCATATTTTTTTTTCAGTTTTCCAGATATATAATTTTTACAGTTTTTATTTTCTCTACACCCATTTTCAATCCATAAATCCCTAGATGATCTACTGCATGGTCTAGGTCACCTCAAATCCCATTTTTGGAGGTCTTGGGGATTTGGGATTAAAGCTGTTGTGCTAGGATTTTTAGTTTTCCAATGATCAAATTTTTATTCACTACAGTTTTATGGTGCTAGAATGGATTCTACTCAATTTCTGCATCAAAATCTATTTTCCCCATTGGAAATGTTGTTTTCCATTTGAAAATATTTAATTTTTGTAGCAAAAACCTTTGAAATCCTTTCAACAGTCAATGTTGCTACTTATACCATTACAACATAACCCTCAGTGTGGAAGTTGCAAGTCTTTGGATTTAAATATTCATAGCACCTACTATGAATTTTAAAGCCCAAGGCTAGCATTGATACCATTCCCCACCTTTGTAGCCAAAATTTTCCTAGTTTTTTAGCATTGGTAGTTTCCACAACCAAATTCCCATCCCTCATTCCTAGCTGAGAAACTTGGCAACCTACTAAAATTATTTTTTGGTGGAAAATCCAAGTTTCCACTTTGGTTCTAAAGCCCTCCTCTACTCCCCCCCTTCACTAGTGTTGGCTAGGAAGATATGATATTTTCCTAATGTTATCCCCCTTTCCTTTCCCCTTATGAAACCCAGCATAGGTGTAGCTAGAAAGCCCAATGTGGGTATGATTTGGAGCCATATTCCCAGCTTTTCATTTTTTCCAAAGGGATGTACCCCCTTATCCCCCACTTACTATTTATAGTAAGTAGCCTAGTTTTAGCTTCTTCTTTTATCCATTTTTAAATTCCACTTGCTAGAATTTACTCCTTTTTCCATCTTTTATAATCTTTTCCAAGCCTTTTTTAGCATCATAGCCATGTCTTTCTAGCAATAAACAAAGTTTTCATTCACATTCACTAACAATAGGTTTGACCAATAGGCCATGAGGCTATACAATCCCAAGGATCCTACTATCATCGAATGTAGAGAGTCGGAAAGAGTCCTAAATTCTTAGTCATAAATGAAGAGCACTATAAATTTATTTGTACAAAGATCTAGGCTAGCATGCTAATTCCACGAATGGAAGTAGAAGCCAAGAGGGAATTTAAACTTATACATCATAATGGTATGGAATATATTCCCTTCTCCTAAGACCAAATGCTCCTCATCAACGTCTATGCTAGCATCTTAGTCCATCTAATAATGATGGATGAAGAGGACCAAAAGACTACCTTAGATGGATAGCCAAAGGAGGGTGAGGATGAGTTTAGGACCAAATCTAAGTGTGAAAATGTCCTGGATGAGCTTTTCCAATAAGGAACCCCTAAGACAATAGGGCCCATCTCCACCCCCTTTGTCTCTTCCACATAGCATGTCCCATCATCTTGGTTCTTACCTTGCCTAACCATGTTTGGTCCCATACTAGTTATCACTATGCATGAAACACAATTGATGCTACAAGCCATCACATTTCATTTCTCCATGTCATTTGTCATATAGCCCCTATCTATGTTGCCATCGGTGGTGGTTGTCATCACCACAAATACATTGACCAACCAAGTGGGATCCACCATGGGATCCCAACTAACCAAGGGGTCACATAATTTTTTTATTCCATTTTTTCCCTAAATACCAACACAAACATCTTTCTTCTTATTTGGTCTACCAACTACAACTATAACACAACCTCTCCCCTTTGTGCAACAATTGATAGCAAGGGCACAAGCCTTCTAGCAAATGCCACAATCATTAATGCAAACCCTATAGCATATGGAAACACCATAGGGCCTAGATCAGGCCTTCCAAATGATCTAGGACCTAATAGAGAAGTTGAAGAGGCTCAAAGCCTTTACTTATCAAAGCATCAAGATCATGAACTTTTACTAGGATGATCTTATTAGTCCTATGATCCCACCCTTAACACTTCCTCTTAGTATCCCTATTCCCTAGTTTACAAAGTATAATGGTGAGGGTGATTCCAATGATCACCTTATAACCTTTTGTTCAAAGTGCTTGTTATTATAAGCCTAGCCACACACTATTGTGAGTATTTTCCTTATGTCCTACATAGAGGATCTATATCCTCTCTTGAGGACTTGATGACACAATTCATTAACTACTTCAAGTATAACTTGAATCCTAACACTATGATTAACCAACTAATGCAGGTTAAGTAGTGACCCATCAAACCAATGTAGAAGTTCATCTAATGATGTAATGATCTGCTCAATGAGATACCAGAGACTATAGCTAAAACCCACTTTTTGGCTATATTCAAGGGGATGGTTAATGATTTTATCAAGTTCAAGCTGTATTACCTTAACTCATGGTCACTTAGTTAAGCATTCATCTAAATCAAAAACATAGAGGATGCCATGGAAGTTAGTCATAATCTTGCTTACGTGGCATACAAAAACCAACACACATGGAGGGATAAAGAGAAGGGTAAATAAAACAACATAGTTGTAGCAATGGTAGCCAAGAAAGCCAAAACCACTAGTTAGGGTTCAAGAAAAAATCAAGCCAAGGCCCCTGCTAATAACCCTAACAACCATCCATCAACCTTTGGGGCCACTACATCGATTGCACCTAGACCTAGCTTTGAGCAGAAGAACAAGAAAAAATATGCTAGTTTACCTTTGAAGCCATCTAAAATCTTGGATCAACTATTGAAGAGTGGAATGATTTAATACAAGTAGATGTCTAAAGCTTCTCATAAAAAACATGAGAGGCTATGTGAGATAGCCAAGGATTCCACTTAAGCAGCCAAGGATGATCCACAATTGCATAAATATTTCAAGCTTGATTACTTTTGCATTATCATCAATTGCCTAATCATGACATTGACTTTTGCCTCATGTCAAAAGATGACCTACAAAGGATGATAGATAGAGGCGAGTTGACCCTTGATGCATCCAACAATGTCTAAGCCAAAACTCAATTGATGCACATGTATAAGGATCCATTGAATGCCAAATATTGATTATACATCATATCGATGTTCAATATTGATCATAATTAGAGGTGCACAAGGGAATCATTTATGTTTAGAGTATACCCCCCCCCCCTAACAATGAGAGGTCCTCTTCAGCTTTTACCAGCTCAAGATTCCCTTTTGTTGTGAGGATACCATCATCCATGCTTCTTAGGGAACCCTTTGTCATCAGGTTGCTCCAACTAGCCACAACCCAATTAACCGACATAATCATATAACGACCTTCCATGGTGTTGAATGCTACAACCTCTTCCTCAAAACCAACAAACAACAACAACAAGGCCTCGACCAAGCCTAACAATAAGGGTGAAAAGAAGATAGAGGCATGGAAGGAAGTGGGCCCACTTCCATATCATCTATGCCCATGACCTCCTCTACGCTACCTACCTCAACCAGCAAACCATAAGAAGATTCCAAGATCCAAAGCTAGAAGAAAGAGGAGAGACCTCAACAACAATAACCTAAGGCTAAAGTTCACATTTTGGGGTGCATGGAGGAAGTAAAGCACAACTAGGTTGAGAAGTTCATAGCCAATGACAAGAACTTCCTCAATGTGATGAAATAGGTCAAGTAGTTCCTCAAGCAAAAGATCACAACTTTGAGCCTATACGACCTAATCATGACTTCTACTACACATTGTGAGACACTATTCAAGATGTTAACTTATACCCCTGTTAGTGAGGATATCCCAGCTAATGAAAAGTCCATTCATGCAATGATGATTTCTTCCTCATCAAGGGAGAATAATTCAATGTCACTAGTATTTTGCAATAGCAAAATGAAGACTAGCCTCCAAACCGGTGAGGTAATTAGGACTCCTCTTTTCATAACAATATGGGTGTGGCAGTTTAAAGTGCATTGGGTGCATGTAGATGATGGGAATGCAACTAACGTTATCCCATTCACCATCATTGAACACTTGGGCTTGACAAAGTAGATACAACATACAATAACCATAGCTCTTAAGTCCTTTAATAGGTCATAGATTGTTGTTAAGGGGTCAATCTCCTTAGACTTTGTAGTAGGGGAGTAGTTCCCCACAATCACTAACTTCTTAGTGGTAGAGGAAATACCAAGGTTCAACCTAATCCTTGGAAGACCTTAGTTGGCTTAATTATGAGCTATATCCTTACCCATCCACCAAGAGATTCACCTTTCTTACAAGGAAGGTGAAATCATCATTCATGATGATAATGCAATCCTCCTGGCGGTCAACAATGTGGATATAGAGTAGGGCTCTAAATTGGAGTTTTAGAAAGAAACTCCTAGCCACAAAGTCAACTAGCCTAAGAGACAAGAGAAAGCTAAGATCGACAACAATGGGCAATGGGATGCATTATGGGATGAACTTCCTTTCACCATCATCAATGAAGAGGATGGTGAATATAGACTTATGTAGAATAGACCTTACATATTTTTGAATCTTTCAAAGATTAGGAAGAATTTTCACAAGTAATATGCACCCTAATCATTCCACCCCATGCCTTTATGACCAGGTAGCCATATGTACTAATAGCCCTTTAGCTTGAGTTCTCTTTGTTAACCTATTATGTCTTTTTATACATTTTTCTTTTATGCATGTAGCCTAGAAATTTACTTTTATTTTCATTTTTATGAAAATTTTTTCCTTTAAAACTAGAAAATCCATAAAAAAATTTAAAATAGAAAATCACCAAAAAATATGAGTTTCATTTCAATGTAGGCCTTCCATGGCCTAAAATTAGCAATGTAACATGGCCCACCATGGCCTTAAATTAGCAAAATAAACACATCGATGGTTAGCCATGACCTAAAACTGTAGTGTAACATGGCTTGCTATAGTGACCAAAAACATCGGCAGCTAGAATGCTGAGGGGTTCATGGGCACATAGTCCTAACCCTGCATCTGTGTGAGGGCCTACTGGAGGTGGAGATGGGGTGCCCTGAATGGTCTTGTCAATCAACAAGGACTTATAGAATGCAGATGGAAAATGATGCTAAGTTTTCGTGTGGTGTCAACAGTATCAACGGTGGTAATGGGTGTGAGCGTAGTCAAGGGTTTTAGTGAGAAACAAAGGTGTCAACATGCTAGGACCATTGCCTAGACATGGTTATGTGTTAAAACAATAGAAAATGTGAGTAAAATGCTTGAAAAATGTAAGTAAAATGGTAAAATGGTAAAGAAAAGGTGAGTGACAATGGAACACCACCCCAAATGGGGCTAGGTGTAGTTAACTTCAAAGGGATGAGAAGGCACATAGTGTACAATAGGTGTAATGGACAATGTAGTCACAGTCTTAGGGATGTCTAGCTATAAAAACTGACACTTTGCTATGGTGTTTGTGCCTACCAGGTTGGCCATCATGGTGTGTAGTGGGCTATGGTGTCCTGTGGTAAGCTACTATGGTTTGTGGTAGTATGCAACAATGCCACTTTTTGGTTCGTTGGTGTGCCTTTGAATTTGCTAACTTGCCTGATTCTCAAATTTGCCAACCCAAGATTTTCCAACCCCCAAAACATTAAGAGCAAGGGTATTTATAGGGCTAGGTTTAGTGTAAAATGCAAAGAGATTACCACATGGCAAAGGGAACAGTTGGGACTATGTTTTCATCCAACTAGGCTCTCCACTAAGGCTAGCGGTGTTGTGCTTTGCTGGGCTCTGCCAGACTCTACAAGACTACAAGATTATGATTACACTACTGAATAAACGTATATGCACCAAGAGGATTGCAATGTACTTGAGAAAATGCAAAAAATGCAACTTTGGAGACTACGCTTTAGGACTATGCTCTCCACTATCTTACGTGGGATTGAGCATAGTTACAATTTTTGGAAAAAAGAGGGGTACAAAAAATATGCATTTTGCTAACTACGCTTGCTAGAGGTGAGTTGGAGCTAAGCTAAATGCTAGTGCTGTGTTGTGCAGGCATTTAGAGGCTATTTTGGTTAACTACACTTGACTACACTTTGGACTAAGGAAGAACATAGTTGAATACTTAGAAAAACATTGGAAAATATGGCTATGTGCTCACTACACTCTCCATGGGAGGTTGACTATGCTCTCGACTAGGGGTGAGCATAGTCCCAGTACTTGTCAAAACTTACAGAAACTGGCTTCCAGTTGACTATGCTTGACTACACTCTAGGCTGGTGGAGAGTGTAGTTTCGACACTTAAAAAAATTACAAAAGCTAGGACTTCATGTTAACTACACTTGAGTACGCTCTAGGGTAGTGGAGAGTGTAGTCTTGGTACTTAGAAAAATCTACAAAAATTGGGCCTTTATACTGACTACGCTTGACTATGCTCTAGGATAGTGGAGAGGATAGTCTTGATACTTAGAAAAATATGCAAAAAATGGGCCTTCATGCTAACTATGCTTGACTGTGCTCTAAGATAGTGGAGAGCATAGTCTCAACACTTAGAAACTTTTGTAGTGACTAGCTTGACACTTAGAAAAATTTACAAAAACTAACCTTTTGTGTTAACTATGTTTAACTATGCTCTGAGGTAGTGGAAAGTGTAGTTTCATCACTTAAAAAAATCTACAAAAACTGGGCCATCATGTTGACTATGCTTGACTATGCTCTAGGGCAATGGAGAGCGTAGTCTCAACACTTAGAAAATTTTATAGTGGTTGGCTTGACACTTAGAAAAATTTGCAAAAAATTAGCCTTTTGTGTTGACTATGCTTGACTATGCTCTAGGGTAGTGAAGAGCGTAGTCTTAACACTTAGAAAAATTTTTAGCTTCTAGCTTTGTGATGACACTTAGGAAAAATTGCAAAAAAATCAATTTTTGGAGCTAACTACACTCTCCATTAGGTTGACTACACTCTAGGGTAGTGGAGAGCATAGTCTCAACGCTTAGAAAAAATTTGCCTCATGCTAACACTTAAACAAATTTGCAGTCGAGATGCTATAGCCCAAATTTGGTGGTGTTTCATTGGCTCCCCTTTGTTGACATTTTGAGGAGTGGCCCAAGATACATCAATAAAAAATAGCAAAACACCACAGTAAGCCTAGCATTAACATCACTCTTTAGTACCTGATCGGATGTTGTTGCACCATGCTCAAGAGTGTTATGGATAGTGGTATGTTGGGAGTAAAAGGTGTAGGTAATGTGCTAGGGATAAAAAAGAAGATGAGGTGTAAATAGGATGTCATGATGCAAGATGTGGAGTTAGCATGGCTTATAGTAACCATGGTACCAAAGTGGCTTACCCTTGAAAATGTTGACCTCTTGTTGGAGTGCTCACGAGAGAGTTAATGTGGATTCAAGGTTGGACTGGTTGCAAAATTGTAATGCTCTTGGGTTGCTTGGGGATGTGATCTTTTCCATTTGCTCATTTTTTTTCTTTTTTTTCTTTTTTTTTTGCTTTTTTTCTTTGGGGTGAACTTGCTTTGAGTTCTACACATTACTAAATGCTAATTGTGGGGTGCTTTCCATCAAGTGGACTACGTGCCACTAGATGGGCTTTACTTTGATGCTTATGAAATCGTATGCATCTGTAGGATAGGTGTTTCCTCCCTAGGATGACTTGTGTTATATCTACCTAGGCTTTGACCAACCAACAGAGGCTCTCCACAAGATAACTTATGTTATGTCTACCTTAGGTTTTGTAGCTTGACTTGTAGAGGGTGCCATGTAGTTACAACATTTTGCATCAAAGAGGTTTGCAATCTTGACTATGCAGGGGAATGCAAGGGTATGAAGAAATAAGGATGGATGTAGGTAGGCTATAATGGGATAATAGAGATGTGCAATCTTAAGAGACTTAGCTAGTCCAATCATGCACATCAGAGCAATGCAGTGACTTATTGCTATGATGAGATGCATCTTTGCATGACTACTTAGGGCTTCATCCTACAAAGACAACTTTGAGAAGACAAGAAAAACACACAATACAAAATGCAAATAAAATGCCAAGGGTGATGATGTTGTGAGTGCTTCAAAGGTCAAATGAATGGCAAGTACTCAAAAAACTAGTAAAATGCATGGGGGTGATGATGTTGCAAGTGCTCCAAAGGCTACACTAGTTGTAGGTGTTCAAAAAGCCAGTAAAATTCCTAGGGATGATGATGCTGCAAGCGCTCCCAAGGCTACATTGGCTATAGGTGCTCCATCATGAGACTAGAGTATCCCCACTTGCATGGTGTAGAAAAAAGTAGTGGGAAAGAGGGAAGTTGTAGTTATACTTGCTTACTTACTTGCAAAATTATGTGTGTCTGATTGTGAACCTAGTTTAAGGTCTTGGTAGACCATAGCCCTACTAGTTTAAGGTTCTAGCAGATTGTGAACCTAATTTAAGGTTCTAGTAGACCATGGTATACTAGTTTATAGTTCTAGCAGACTATTGTGTGCTAATTTAGCATCATAGTGGATGTGTTATGTCAGTTTAGTATCATAGTGGACGTGCTATGTCAGTTTAGTGTCATAGTGGATGTGTGTTATGCTAGTTTAGCATCATAGTGAATGTGTTGTGCTAGTTTAACATTGTGACCCAAGGATGAGCTATGCTAGTTTAGTGTTGTGGTAGATGAGTACTGTGTATGCACTAGTTTTATGTCGTAATAGATGAGTGGTGCTAGTTTAACATTGTAGCAAATGAGCTATGCTAGTTTAACATCATAGTGGATGAATGTTGTGTGTATACAAAATTCTATGCTAGTTTAATGTCATGGCAGACATGTTATTCTAGTTTAATGTCATAGCAGATGCATGCTATCACTGTGCCAATTGAATATCATAGTGGAAAAATGCTATGCCTGTCTAGCATCATAACGGATGTGTGCTTACCTTGTTCCATTAATGTTCGGCATTACATGCTAGGCATAGTATAGGTTTAGGTATGAATGGTTCACTAGATTGGCAAACTCATTTTCATCATTATCAACAAGCTTAAATGCTCCATTGTCATAGGCCTTGGTAACCAAGAAAGGCCCTTCTTAGTTGGCTGAGAATTTATCTGTGGGTTCACAAATGGCCTTGAGGACTAGGTCCCCTTTATTGATTGGGCGCTGATGCTGGTTATGATCGTGCATTTTCCTTTGCTTTTCTTGATACTGTTCAATGCAATCAAGTGTCTACATGCACATCTCCTTTATTAAGTTGAGGTCTACAATTCTCAACTTATTGTTCTGAGCTTCATCAATGAACTTTGAGATACCTATAAATGGTTCTTTGAGAAACAAAAAAACAAAGATTATTCAAGATACTAGAAAAATGATTCTATAGGATACCAAAAAATGATTTTTTGAGATATGAGAAAAGGATTGTTTAAGAAACCAAAAAATGATATGTTGGAGATACTAGAAAATAATTTTTCCAGATACTAGGAAAAGGTTCTTCAAGATATGATAAAAATGATTTTTTAAGATACCAGAAAAAGGTTCTTCGAGATACTAGAAAAAGGTAATTTGATGATACCTAGAGAATGGCTCTTTCGAGATACAAGAAAATGGTTTTTCATGATACTAGAAAAAGGTTTTTTGAGATTCCAAAAAATGGTATCTTTGAGATATTAGAAAATGATTCTTCAAGATACAAAAAAATGTTTTTTCATGATACTAGAAAAAAGGTTGTTCCAAATACTTGAAATTGTTCTTCGACATACCAGAAAAGGATTTTTCAACATACTAAAAAAATAGTTCTTCAAGATACCAGACAATGGTTGTTTGAGATGCCAAATAAAGATTCTTTAAAGATACCTAAAAATGGTTCTTTGGAGATACCAGAAAATGGTTTTATGTGATACTAGAAAAGGGTTCTTTGAAATACCATAAAATAGTTTTTTCAAGATACCAAAAAATGGTTTTTCAAGATACAAGATAACAGTTCTTCAATATACTAGAAAAACCTTCTTTAAAATACTAAAAAAAATGTTTATCAAGATACCAAAAAAATTTCTTTGAGAGACTAGAAAATTATTCTTTGAGATACTAGAAAAAGGTTCTTTGTGATATAAAAAAGGAATATTTGAGATACCAAAAAACGGGTTTTTTGATAGACCAGAAAAATTATTTTTCAAGATACTAGAAAATGGTTCTTTGAGATACTAGAAAATGATATCTCAAAATACTATATAGCAGTTCTTCAAGATACTAGAAATCGATTTTGTTGAACACAAAAAAAAAATATTCTTAGAGATACCTATGAAAGATTCCTTGAGATACAACAAATAGATTCCTTGAGATACATGAAAATTAGTTGATTGAGATACTAGAAAAATGTTCTTTCAGATACCAGAAAAAGATTCTTCAAAGATACATAGAAAATAGTTCTTTTGATATACCAGAAAATAGTTTTTTAAGATACCAAAAAGATTCTTCAAGACACTAGAAAATGATATCTTTAAGATACTAGAAAATAGTTCTTTGAGATACCAGAAAAGGATTATTCGTGATATATAAAAGGTTTTTCCAGATATCTAAAAATGATTATTTGAGATACAAGAAAAAGGTTCGAGATAATAGAAAAATGGTTCTTTGAGATATCAAAAAGTGATTTTTTAAATAGTAAAAAAATATTTTTTGAGATACTAGAAAAAGGTTGTTTGAGATATTAGAAAAATGGTTTTTAGAGAAACCAGAAAAATGGTTTTTATGATACTAGAAAAAGGTTCTTTATGATACCAAAAAAATGTTTTTCAAGATACTAGAAAACAATTCTTTCAGATTCTAAAAAATTATTCTTTGACATACTAGAAAAAGGATCTTCAACATACTAGAAAATAATTTTTCAAGGATATCTAGATAACAGTTTCTTCAAGATACTAGAAAATATTTCTTGAAAATACCTAAAAATGATTCTTCAAGACAAAAAAAAAATTATTCTTTGAGATGCTAGAATAATGATTCTTCAAAATACTAGAGAAAGGTTCCTTGAATATACCTAATAAATGGTTCTTTCAAGATACTTGAGAAAGGTTCTTTGAGATACTAGAAATTGGTATCTTCATGATACCAGAAAATGGTTCTTCAAAATAAAAGAAAACATTTTTTCAAGATACTAAAAAATGATTCTTTGAAACACTAAAAAAATGATTTTTTGAGATGTTAGAAAAAGGTTATTTGAGATACCAATAAATAGTTCTTCAAGATACCAGCAAAAGATTCTTAAAGGTTCTAGAAAATAATTCTTCAAGATATTAAAAAAAAATTTTCGAAATACCAGAAAAATAATTTTTTAAGATACTAGAAAAATGATTTTCTTAAATACTAGAAAAAGGTTCTTTGATAAACAAGAAAATAGTATCTTTGAGATACCAAAAAATGACTTTTTAAGATATAAAAAAATGGTTCTATTAGATACCAAAAAAGGTACTATGAGATACCAAAAAAACCTTCTTTCAGATACAAGAAATATGTGCTATTAAATATGGAAAAAATGGTTCTTTGAGATACTAAAAAAGGGTTCTTCGAGATACCAGAAAAAGGCTCTTTTAAGATATCAAAAATATAGTTCTTTTAAGATACAACAAAATGAATTTTCAAGATTCTAGAGAATGGCTTTTTGAGATTCTAGAAAATGATATTTTGAGATACTAAAAAATAATTTTTTGAGGTATGAGATAATAATTTCTTATAATACAAGAAAAATGTTTTTGCAGATACCTAAAAATAGTTGTTTGAGATACCAGAAAAAGGTTTTTGGATATTTTAGAAAAATGATTGTTCGAGATACTATAAAAAGGTTCTTGGATATTTTAGAAAAATAGTTCTTTGAGATATAAAAAAATGGTTTTTCAAGTTACCAGAAAAATGTTCTTCAAAAATATTTAAAAAATAATTCTTTCGAGATACTAGAAAAAGGTTTTCTGAGATACCATTCAAGATAGCATAAAATGGTATCATCAATACATAAGAAAATAGTTTTTTGAGATACCAGAAAATGGTTCATCGATATATACTAAAAAGGTTATTAGAAATATTGGAAAAAAGATCTTTGAGATATCAGAAAAAAGTTCCTTAAGATGCTAGAAAATGGTTCTTCAAGATACTAGAAAAAGGTTCTTCAAGGTATAAAAAAACATTTTTTTGAGAAACTAGAAAAATGGTTATTTGAGAGGTTAGAAATATGATTTTTTGAGATACAAGAAAATGATTATGGCAGATATTAGAAAAAGGTTCTTTAAGATACTAGAAAAATATTATTTCGGATACAAAAAATAGATTCTTTGAGATATGAGAAAAATAGTTTCTTAAGATACTAGAAAAGGGTTCTTTGAGATACTAGAAAAGAAAATTTTTCTTTCAAAATAATAGAAATTGGTTCTTCCAAATACCAAAGAAAATGTTCTTTAAGACCCCAGAAAAAGATATCTTTGAGTTACCCTAAGATGCTTTTTTAAGGCATCAAAAACTATTTCTTCATGATGCTAGAAAAAAAAGGTTTTTCCAAATACCTAAAAATGACTTTTTGAGATACCAAAAAAAGGTTCTTAAAAATATGAGAAAAATGGTTCTTTAAAACACAAGAAATAGGTTCTTAGAGATACTAGAAAAAGGTTATTCGAGATAATAAAAAATGGTTCTTCAAGCTACCAAAAACAAAACTGATTCTTTGAGATACCAAAAAATGGTATTTTTGAAATACTAAAAAATAGTTTTCTGATATACTAGAATAAGATTTTTTTAAATACAAAAAAAATCATCGAGATAAAAGAAAAAGGTTCTTTGGGATACAAAAAAAAAAGTTTTTTAAAGCTACCTAGAAAATGGTTTTTATAAGAGACTAGAAAATAGTTTTTCGTGATACTAAAAAAAGGTTCTTTGAGATACCAAAAAAGCCTATCTTCAATGTAGTAGCAAATAGTTTCTAGAGATACGAAAAAATGGTTCTTCGGGATACTAAAAAAAAGTTCTATGAGATATTAGAAAAAGGTTTATCAAGACCTAAGAAAACTATTTTTTTGAGATATGAGAATAACAATTTGTTAAGATACAAGAGAAAGGTTCCTCCAAGATAACTAGAAAATAATTTTCGGACATACCTGAGAACAGTTCTTTGAGATACTAAAAAATGAGTTTTTGAGAACAGTCTTGAAGAACCTTTTTTTTGGTATTTTGAAAAACTACTTTTTGATATCTTGATGAACCCTTTTTTGTATCTCAAAGAACCTATTTAGGTATCTTGAAAGAATCACTTTCTATTATCTAAAACAATAACTTTCTAGTTTTACAAAGAATTAGATTCTAGTATCTCAAAAAACATTTTTCTAGTGTCTCGAATAACTATTTTTTCATATCTTGATGAATCATTTTTCAATATCTCAAAAAATAATTTTCTATTGTCTTAAAGAATCATTTTTTAAAATCTCAAAGAACATTTTTCTTGTACCTTAAAGAACATTTTGCTAGTATGTCAAACATACCATTTGTTGTTATTCAAAGATTCTTTTCCTAGAATTTTGTAGAAACCTTTTTCTTATATCTCAACAAACATTTTAATGGTATATCAAAAAACCATTCTTTGGTATCTTTAAGATAACATTTTTATGGTATTTAGAATAACCATTTTTCTAAAATCTCAAAAAATCATTTTTTGATATATCAAAAAATCATTTTCTGATATCTTGAAAGACTTTTTACTAGTATCTTGTAGAACCACTTTTTGAAATTTTAAAAAAAAAATTCTATTTTGATGAACCTTTTGGTGGTATGTCAGACATACCTTTTGATATTATTCGAAGTACATTTTTTTAGTATCTTGAGTAATATTTTTTCTATTATCTTGAAGAAACTCTTAATGATATGTCAAAAAATAATTTTTTAGTACCTTTTCAGATAACCTTTTTCTAGTATTTTAAAAAACTATTTTATATTATCTCAAAAAATCTTTTTCTTGGTATCTCAAAGATCTATTTTATAGTATTTCAAAGAATGTTTTTATGGTATCTCAAAAAACCATTTTTTTTATATCTCGAAGAACCTAATTCTAGTATCTCAAAGAACCATTTTTTATTATATCAAAGAAGCATTTTCTAGTATGTTGAAGAAGCTTTTTCTGGTATCTCAAAGAACCAATTTCTATTATCTTGAAGAACCTATTGCTAGTATATAGAAGGACCATTTTATAGTATCTTGAAGAAATTTTTTCTATTATCTCAAAGAATCATTTTCTGATATCTCAAAAAATCATTTTATAGTGTCTTGAAGGATCATTTTCTAGTATCTTAGAAAAACCTTCTTTAGGTATCTTGAAGAACATTTTTCTTATATTTTGAATAACCATTTGTTGGTATCTTAAAGAACCTTTTTTTGATATATCAAAGAATCTTTTTCTAGTATATTGAAGAATCATATTTTAGTATTTCAAAGAATTTTTTCTTATCTCACAAGGAACTATTTTCTAGTATCATGACGAACTATTTTCTGGTATCTCAAGGAATTATTTTTGTTATTTGTAAAAATCTTTTTTTAGTATCTCGAATGATCAATTTTTGATATTTTAAAGAATTTTTTTCTGGTATCTCAAATAACCTTTCTTTATTATCTCAAAGAATAGTATTTTGACATCTCAAAGAAGCATTTGTTATTTTTGTCAAAAAATATTTTTCTCATATCTAAAGGAACATTTTCTTGTAACTCAAAAATCTTTTCATTACTATTTTGAAGAACATTTTCATGTATTTCAAAGAATCATTTTTTGGTATCTCAAAGAACCATTTTCTAGTATTTTGAATAATCGTTTTTTAGTATATTGAAGAACATTTTTCTAGAATCTTGAAAGTACCATTTTCTAGAATGTTGAAGAACCTTTTGTAGGTATCTCTAGGAACCATTTTTGGCATTTCAAAGAACCATTTGCTAGTATCTCAAAAAATAGTTTTCTAGAATCTCAAAAAATCATTTCAGGTATCTCAAAAATTCTTCTTTTAGTATCTTAAAAAACCATTTTCTGGTATCTTAAAGGAACATTATTCCTGTATTTTGAAAAATATTTTTTCTAATATCTTGAACAATCATTTGTTAGTATTTTTTATAATATTTTTTTGGTATCTTAAAGAACCATTTTCTGGTATCTCAAAGAACTATTTTCTAGTGTCTTAATGAATCTTTTGCTAATATATCAAAAATCCTTTTTCTGGTATCTCGAATAAATGTTCTCTTTGATGTTAAAGAATCATTTTTTAGTATATCATAAGAACTATGTTTCT
>MNCI01007239.1:0-22138 GCA_015680685.1 Gnetum montanum
AGGAAAGGACGCGATATCGCGGCCGACGCAAACCGCGTCTCATCAACTACCCAAGGTGTAGGGGTGAGATAAGTAATGAAATGGAAAAATTTGTGATAGGCCCCCACAACTAAGAGTGAACCTTCAGTAGCAATAGGGTGGAAAACGAAAGAATAAGAAAGATGAGAGACATAACAACAGTGAAGCCAATAAAACAAAAATAAAAACAAATTTCATGGATGGGTGAAACAAAAAATAGTTAATTGCAAGAAATGTTTAAGGGAAAGAACTTAACAATTGCACCAAAAAGGAATGCCAGTGGGTCCTCCCCAAAGTAGGCTCATGCCTATTATGCCCTGACAAACCCACAAACCAAAGAGTCTATAGGCTCTAGGAATGACATATGGAAATAATGGTTAAGGACTTACCCACAAGAGTTTACCAAAGAATAATAATGCATCAACCAAGATATAGACTAATCATAAAAATGGAAATGAGGTGGAATATGGGAAGAAATATGGAAAAAAAAAAGAAAATAGAGAATGGAATGGGATCCCAAAAGCAAGGTTGTGTAAAGTCCCTTATGTATTGTGTGGTTAAGGAGACTTAATAAAATTCTATCAAAATCTAGATTCAAACTAACCACATCCAGTGACCTCGCATCAACACACTTGACCAATCCATCCTCCTGAAGTAACAAGAATGCTTTCACGAGCAACAAGAGAAAGATAGAGAAGTAGGAAGTGAGAAAGGGCCTTAGTTAGAGGGAGCCTTCAGGCATGGGTAACATTTCTTTCCAATGCCATAACCAGTGCTTATAGCCCATGTTTATTTATTATGTCTGAGGGGTGTTCTTTGAATTCTCACAAGTTTTTTTTTTTAAGTGAGAACCACACCATGCAAAGACATAATTGATTTAGTCAACTTCCTAATATTTGGTCAATAGCGGAATGGTGGGAAACCTATGAAAAACATTCAAGTACCTAAGAGAATAGCCAGCACAAATGCATCAAATCCCCTTGAAGTGACACTCTTTTCAATCCATTTGAATCTTTCCTTGGTTTGAAGAATACCAAGCCACCAATTCATTAATAAGTTTGTTTAGAAAAAGGCATAGTACATTTCCAAAATAAAGGGTAGGACCATAGAGTTGTATGGATGAATGGGTGATGTGGACTCATTACCTTTTTATCAAAAGAAACCATATCTTAGCATCAACATTAAAATTCAAAGGTAAAAACCAAACATTAAAAGTCAACACCATTATAGTACAATCCACCATCATGAGCACTTCTTATATGACGAGTGAGAGTAATCCAAACAAAATGTAATAGAGAAAGAAATAGTAAAAATGTTAACGATGGTGTAAAACAAAAATAAGTAAAGATGAAGAATGTGTAAAACAAAAATGTGTAAAATAAAAAAGAAAAAGGAACTGAGGACTTAGAATGGCTAGCATTAGTGGCCATCTCCCCCATGACTAAGTTGGAAGGAGGAGATCTGAAATAATGAGCAAGGTTGTCCATTAATAGAGGTAGTGTTAGTACTAGCTGTTTTAGGCTCATGGAAAGGTTTTGTTTGTTAGATGTTGACTAATAATTTCCTATTCAAGCTTTCAGGTTTATAGATCATCATGGCTCCTAAAGGAAAAGTTTCATGAATGATGTTAAGTCCTTCCCATAGCATTTGAAATTTAGTTCGTTGAGGCACATGTGCAAGATTCCAATAGAGAACCTTATCTCCTAGTTGGTATGTAACTTTCCTAATTCTTAAGTCATGACATTGCTTGTTGAAGGCCTTGTGCAATTCATTGGATGATAGGGCAGCTAATTGGTTTTCATCTAACAAGTTAAGGTTCATTAATCATTCTTTCTATGCTAGACTAAGGTCAAGGTTGAGGTCATATGCTGTAGATAATGTACGGAGCTCAGCTTAGATAACAAGTGTTGGAAGTTTACCATACACTAACTCATAGGGAGAGTAGCCTACAAGGAGTTTCCATGTAAAGTAGTATGCCCAAAGAGCATCATTCAGTTTGGTGCTCCAGTCTTGCCTATATTTGCTAATGGTTTATGTCAATATTTTTGTGATCTCCCTATTGGTGACTTCGGCTTGACCATTCTCTTGAGGATGATATGGTGTAGTTAGCTTATGCTCAACTTCCAAGCATTGCATTAATTTTCGAAAGGTCGCACATGTAAAATGTGTACCATTATCAAAAATATGTGCACGAGGCACACCAAACCTGTTATGATTTTTTGTTGAAAAAATTATGCAATAGTAGATAACATACAGTTAGTAACAACAGCTGCTTCTGCCTATTTTATAAAATAGTTAACAACAACAATAATGTAGGCTTTTCCATTGGACATTGGTGTGATAGGCCCCATAAAATCAATACCCCATATGTCAAAGAGTTCTAAAGGTTGAATCCATTGTTGTGGACCCTCCATTTTAGCAATCATTCCCCCATCGCATTGGTAGTGCTCACAAGATTGGACGAAATGATGAGTGTCCCAGAAAAATTTAGGCCAATAATATCTTGCAAGCAAGATTTTAATGGTTGTTCATCTCCCAGCGTAATGACTCCCATAAGGGCCCTCATGAGCATCTTGGAGAACTTGCAATTGATCTATATCAAGAACACACCATCGGACCAAGCCATCAGAACATACCTTATAAAGTTATCCATTGATTTCCATGAAATATTTGGCTTGATGAAGAAACTATTGTTTCTTTTTAATGTCTAGCCCTTGTGGTGTTTCTTGTGTGAGAAGATAGGTAAGAATGCTACTGTACCAATTTGTCTCTATGGTTAATTGATTGTTTATTACACCTGCAAAGAGGAGTTCATCAGGGAAGCAGTTAGAAATTAGATATTCATCCTCTTTGTTGTTCCATCGTAACTGAGATAAGTGATTAACAACAACGTTCTCAGTGCCTTTACGATCAATCTTCGTAAGATCAAACTCTTGTAAGATCACGAGCCATTGTATGATGCAAGGGCTCATCGTTGGTTTATTCATCAGGAACTGAATTGCACTATGATCTGTGTATACAAATATCTTATACCCCAATACATAGTGCCTAAATTTTTCTAGTGCAAACACCACAGCCATTAACTCTTTTTCTATTGTGATGTAGTTGAGTTGTGCACCAATAATACTTTAACTTGCACAATTAATGTAATAGGGCCACTTTTGGTCATCTAACTATGTAAGTATGGCTCCTAAAGCAAAGTTGGACATGTCATTCATTATGTGGAATGGATTGGACTAATTAGAAGCTTGTAGAATGGGTGTTTCTATAAACTTCTATTTCAAGGTTTGAAAATCTAGCTCACATTCCCTGGTCCATTTAAAGGGTACATCCTTCTTCGTTAATTCTACTAATGGTTTTGCAATCTTTGAAAAGTTCTCAATGAAGCATCTATAATAGCCAATATGTCCAAGGAATGATCAGATATCTTTTACAGTTTCAGGTTGACAAGTAATTCCTTGGATAACTTTAATCTTTTTGGGATCTACCTCTATCCTTGTTTGTGAAATCTTATGCCCTAACACAACACCTTCTTGGACCATTAAATGGTTTTTTTGCCAATTGAGCCTTAAGTTGGTTTCTACACATCATTTCAGTACTTACTCTAATCGGTCCAATGCTTGTTTGAAGTCCACTCCATAGGTGGAGAAATCGTCCATAAAGACCTCCATACCATTCCCTATTTGCTGCTGAAATATACTTAGAACCAAATATTGAAATGTTGTTGGGGCATTGCATAAGCCAAATGGCATTTGCCTATATGCAAATGTTCCCCAAGGACTTGTGAATATAGTCTTGGCTTGGTCTTCTAGTGCTATTTGAATTTGATTGTATCCACTGTAACCATCCAGGAAACTATAGTAGCAATGCCCTACAATGGTATCTAAGACTTGGTCAATGAATGGCAATGGGAAATGGTCTTTAAACGTTGCCATGTTTAACAGCCTAAAGTCTATACACATCCTCCATTTGCCTTCCTTTTTAGGCACAATGACTAATGGACTAACCCATTCACTATCAGCAATGGGATAGATGAACCTAGCTTTTAGAAGTTGTTCAATTTCTTTTTTTACCACTTGCTTAAGCTTTGGGTTTAGTCACCTTTGCGGTTGTCATCAAGACTTCATGGAGGGATCAATGTAATTTCTATGTTGGCATATCCTAGGATCTATTTCGGTTAATTTGGGATATGACCAAGCAAAGGCTTTTGACCATTTGTTTACCATCTTCAATAGTCTTTCTTTTTGTTGAGGAGCAAGCTTAGCGTTAATGATTACCAGTTTTCCATTCTTGAGAAATAGGTACTCCATACCGATGGGCAACAATTTTAACTTAAGGGGCTCTTGCTTAAACTCATCATGGATTTCCAACTTCCCCCAGTTGGTATTTTTGATATCAAGACTTGGAAGTTGGTGATGGACCTGCTCTAATGTATCTATGCTATCGATATAGGCACAAGTCAAGCTCTCAATTAGTTCCATGCATAGAGTTGAATTACTCTCTCGGTTAGCTGTCAGCCACTGGGTGCCTTCCTGCCTTATGGCTGCTGCATATAGGCATCTTTGTATATCAGTTATTTGTGCACACTGGTTGCATGCAAGTAATGTTAAGCTTTGTACAAACTAGGCCTTCTACATGTAGTTGCACCTTGTGTCACTGTATGCGATGCATGGAACTTTCTTCTTCTTGATCTTTCCAAACGTATTTTTCTTTGATATTTTTAGGGAAAGATCACGTATGCCTAGGCCTGCATCAATCGTACTTAGCCATTCTCTTCCCATTATGATTGGAAAGTCCCCCTTACAGTTGTTGACTCGAATCACTAGGAAATCTGCTGGATACGACCACCCACAAACAGTGGTGACAATGTCATCCACTAGTCCTAATGGGATAGTGATGGACTAGTTGGCCAACTCTAAACAAATGTTACTCTTCTTTAGCAAAGGTAGGTTCCAGGCTTTATACATTTCTTGAGAGATTAAGTTAACACTAGAACCTGAATCCAAAAGAGCTTTACAGGGCTCATTTCCAATGATTTGTAAATAAATAAAAGGACTTCCACAATCAAATAATTTGCTAGGAAGATGACCAACTTTAATTCAATCAATGATGGCATGAGTCAACATGATTGTGTGCGTTGGGTGCGATTTTTGGTTCGAAGGGAGCTCCGAAGATTCAAACGATGGTGAGGCATTTGGACAATTAGCCACTTGTGGTTGTAAGGACTTGGTTGGACTATTGGTTCTAAAGAAAGGTCTCCTCTTTGTGTGGTTGTCTAAACCAATAGTAGGTTAAGGATTGATAGCCCTTGTAGCGTTACGTTACTGCGACTGGGCAGGAAGCTCACCCTACATAGTTGGAGCAAGTGGTAATGGGGCTAAGGGTGGAAGAGGTGTAGTCAGATGAGAAGGATAGTACGTTTGTGGAACATCACTCTTAGGAGAAGGGGTTCTGTAGTACTCGTGGGTCTGGTAATGAGGTTGAGGAGCAACATGACTAGTGGAGTCATGTGGAGAGATTGGCTGCTGAACGTAGTACCCATATGGGTTAGGTTGACAATAAGGGTATTGTTGATGTGGTAATGGCATTCTCCATGATTGTGGGTGTTGCCATTGTTGATATTGTTCATTTAGTTGTGGTGGAGCTCCACTTAGATAATATGTCAAGGGTTGGTAAAACTACCTTGGGTTACCTTGAGAATAAGGTAACCTTCTGGGTGCTTGCCATTTGTTTAAACATGGGTTTAGTGCATACACCTCAGACTCTTGCAGATGTGAGACTACTATGCAACATCCTTTAGGATGGTCATATTGACATATCTCACATTCATCATCATTGTCTATCTCTGAATCCACAACCTCTTCAATGATGGCAACTTTGCCCTTACTTTTGTTATGTGTAGACTCAACTTCTTTCTTTTTCCTTCTCTCTCGATCACTACTTTGCTCTCTAGACTCCTCAACTATTTTTAGAATGGTTTGAAATTTATAATCTATGGAGTTCCACATTTGATATACCTTTGTCAATACATCTGATGCAAATTTTTGAATGGGCAAAGTCTTCCTATTCACCATCTCTTTGAGTGATGACTCTTCTTCATCTTCACAAAATCTAACTTCCTTCTTTTCAAGGGAAGGATCTCTGTTGTATTCCTTCGTACTTTCTATTTTCCTTAACTCACCTTCCTCCTTGGCAACTTGCTCCAACAATCTTTGTATTTAATGGGCTCAGAGCTCAGATAGCCTTCCTTGGGCATAAGTTCCAAGGTTTCTTCGTGTTTCATACCTAAGCCCATCCACGAGATGGCATAGTTGTTCCCTTTATGAGTAACCATGGCCAAGGCAACAATGTAATAATGCATAATATCAGCCCATGGTAGCATCCAAGGATTCATGTCCTCCTTGTTTCCATCCTTGGATTTGCCTACGCAGGTTGGACACTTGAGAGTACGTTTGATACTTATCGTTGAATAGCTCTAACATGGTACTCCATCGACGAATGGATTCCAGTTCTAAGGACCGGTACCAGCTTTCTGCTTCCTTAATCAGTGTACATGGAAAAAACTTTAGTTTTTTCCACTCATTTTCTATATTTTGCAAGGCACATGCACTGTGAAATGCTTGTAGATGGTTTTAAGGACCAACATTGTATCCTCCTTCAAATCATGGGATGTTGCTCATGTTTAGTCTTTTGATCCTACTATCCTTCTGGTGCCTTGTTGGAATCCTAATGGCCTCTGTTACATCTAACATACTTCAGGTGGTGAGTAGGGGTTCATTGTGATCATATTGTCTATGGTGTCTATGATGGCCATGTTGTTCCCTACTCTCTCTCCTTTCGTGATGTGTTTCTTTGGAATGCCCTCATCCCCTTTCTTGATTATTTTGTCTATGATCTCTATTTCACTTACCATTGTCCTCATGGTCTTTCCCTTTGTGATTGCATTCAAATCCCAAAGGAGAGGAGGAAGGAGATGATGAAGGTGAAGATGAAGGAGGGTTGGCACCATGACAATGCCTGTCACTTTCTCTTTGGTGGTCTCAGCCTTGGTCATGGTTACGATCAAAATGTTTGTCAATGTCACGTGTTCGTGTTCCTTTTTTGGACCCTTTGTATTTGTTGGTATCAGAACCTGGGTTATGAATAGTTGAGTGAAGATTCTAATACACAACTCCTTGACCGAAGTCAACGAGAGGAACATCGTTTTGTGGAAAACCTCCCAAGGCAGGTTCACCACCCTCATTTTCACTTAGGACATACAGAACATCTTGAGACCACTTTCCCTTCATAGATTTGTAATGTCTCTCCTGTTGTAGGTCCCTTTGGCGTTGTGCTTCCATGGGTCGATACTCTCTCGAGTCATGTTCATGCACAACGTACTCTGCCTATAAGTGCTACATACCAATTCGTGTGAGAGCACAAAGAAGCATGCTTGGGACTGAGCGATCGGGAGGTAACACTATGTTTCCTTCTAAATCACACCAATGCAGTTGTTCATCCTGGTGGAGGATAAAGGTAAAGTTTGGTACTACTCATTGGGATGAGCGTATACCATGCAAAACTATTGGGGCACTGGCGGGTCATCATGTGTACTATGCCTCCGATTGTTCATTGTGTTGGACCTAGTCGGTGAAGCACTTTCATAAGAAGAAGGAGACATGATTGATTATTCAGTGTGTAATACTCTCTTTTTGATAATTGTAGGATAACTAACCCTAAGGGTTCGTTCCAACGATGGAAAGATTTCCTAAGTTCTAATCAGTGCACAAAGAACAAAATCCCCGACAACAGCACCAATGATGAGCGGTGAGGTACCCCTACGCCCAACCATATGAATACAAGCGTTCATACATGATCCGGTTGAACTCCAAGGATTAAGTGCTTATGCGCTTACATAGAACAAGGATGGGTTATCTGATCGTTGTCTTCCCAAGCTTACTTATAAGGCACGATTGTATGGTTAAGTAAACTTGAGGCATATGATTTTTATGCTTTTTTATGTTTTATGTTCTTGGTGATTAAAATGGAGAAAGGAAATAATTGAGTAACTAATTTGATTTAACTAATCAACTATGCTCTAACTAGTCCTACCACTAGCATCCGTTCCCACTTACTGGACACATCCTGAACCAGTGTAACACTACTAGGATTACCAAACGCTAATCGTCATTGGGTTACCAAGTGTTCCACGTATGCTCAAAATGGTCCTACTGAGTGTGCTAATTCGTTGATAATTAACAATTCAATAAAAATAACTTTAATTAACTAATGAGAGTAGCAAATAACAGTAAATAACATTTAAATGAAATAATTAAGCTATTTTGAATGTTGCAAGGTTTATCACAAAGTTGGTCTTTATTTCTGGACACAAGGTGTGCTCAGGTACACAATACTTGAATAAAGATCCATTCACTTTATGACTCCTACTATGAACACTTAGAAATAATTCTAACTTTAGGAAGGGAAAATTACAAGAGTTTGGCTAAGGGGCCAAGAAACTAACTACGAAATCAAGTGCCCTCATCTCTTATTTATAGGCAATGAGACAAGTTCTGATATTGCATGTCCGATATCACTTTGGCATCTTCGATGTCGCGTATCCGATATCGAGGATCTGATATCATGACTCATCAACCTCAAAAAAGAGAGAGGTACTTGTGTGGAATACTCAAGCACAACCAGTTATTGTCAGAATATATTGTAGATTTAGAGTAGCTCCAAGAGTAGGAGAGGAAAAATGGATAGAGTATTGTTGAACACAATTGCTACTACACTAGATGCGAAACATGATTTGGGAAGAAATGATGAAAAAATTAAACTAAAATGGATTTATGTTTGACACATATATCAATTAGAAGAGGAGAGATTCAATGAAGATTTTGAATGTGCTTGCAAAGAAGAGAGGCAATATAGAGATATTGTTTCAAAAAGATAAGATGATATTGAATATGATTTTGAAATATTGAATCAACATCTACTTGCATCAACTCATTTTCAATAAAGTGAACTTGAATGCTTGGATTAAAGGATCGAGATAGATAGCACAAATGGTCAACTAACTATCTTGGAGAGGATGTTGCAAAGATTGCTACATCTTTTATTCATAGTCATAGATTGCATGGGATAATAACACCTTCAAGAAATGACTACAATGAGGTGGACTTATCTTCCATAGGAGTTCAATAGAAGAAATGCTACAAGATTATCACTAGCCATTTCTATATGCAACAATTCGAACTCGATGGAGTTGATCCCCTATTGATGATTATTCAAGGTACAACGAGCACAGGAAAATTGTATCTCATTAATACTATTCATAAAGAACTTAGTGAAACTTGTCCATTAAAAAAATAGCTTATTGGTGCTCAACCCTACTAGTGCTGTGACATATAATATTAATGCAACTACAATACATATTGCATTAAAGATTGGAATTGAGGAGTACAAACCACCAGCTACATCGGCTTTGGCATCATTGCAAAATAGATACAAATAAATAAAGTATATTGTTATAGATGAAATGATTTTTATAGATGGAAAATTGCTCAGTAGCATTGACAAAAGGCTTAAGAAAATATTTCCAGAAAACTGATTAGATAATTTTGGTGGTAGATTAGTGATACTCATTAGAGGTCTTATGTAGCTTCCACTTGTGAAAGATGTTATACTGTACATATCATCTCATGTGCATGTGAAGAATTTGTGGTTAGCATTCAATACATTTATAACCTTGGATGCTGTGTATCGACAAAGGGGTGATGATCCATGACAATAAAGATTTAGAGAAGTTTTGATAAATACATGAGAAGGAAAGATTAATGATGATGATTATGAATTTTTAAGCTTGAGAATGGATCTTCCTTCGACATCAAATGGGCAAGATGTGTTTGAGGATTCCGTGCATTTATTTGATACAAAGGATAAGGCGCATATGCATAATGAAAAGGTATTGTTAAAAATGCAGAAGCTAGTGATCACAAGCATCCTTGAGAAGTACCCATTCCACCAGTCATATGTGGAGGATCTTGCCAACTACCATTGAGATTAGCATGGACTTTAACTATACATAAGTCATAGGGGATGACCTTAGAGAAAACATGTGTAGATGTTGGTGGTAAAGAAACATTAGTTCTTACGTTTGTGACACTATCTTAAGTTGATTGGATGAAGAGCACCACATTAAATTTAATGAAGAATGATTTTATAGTTTTTTTGATGATGTATGTTTTACTATTGTGGATGTCATAACATTTTCCATTTTGCATGCTTTCAATCATGCAAGTTTGAACATTGATCATTCATGGTGTATTGTAACATCAAAAATGGATTTTATGGTCTTATAAGCTATTCTATTTTTTATTTACACTTTCATGAATTATTTATAACTTTAGAAAAACAATCTATAACTTAACAATTGCCTTCCAAAAATTGGATTCGAATGATGTATAATTGTAGATAGAGTCCTTTTTGTTTGTTATGCTTAAATCATCATTGCAAGAGATGACTAGTGATCACTAGCTTAGTTATATATTTATAATATATACCTATAATCTGGCCAAGAGAATCTTATTTATTAACAAGTAATAAGTTATTTGAGTCATGACTTCTGGATGAAGAACAAGATTTGTATATCAATTTTTTTGTAACAATAGGTTTTAGAAAAAAAATATTTGCATTGGTTATTGTATGTTCTCACTGTCAGTCGAATTTGTTATTTTTGTATGCTCTGATAGGCAATGCAAATTCAGCTGAGAATGAAAACATACAATAACCAATGCAAATTTTTTTTTTCTAAAACTTGTCATTATGAAAAATTTGATATACAAATCTTGATCTTTGTCCAAAGTCATGACTCAAATAACCTATTACTTGTTAACAAATAATATTCTCTTAGCCAAATTATAAGTATATATTATAAATATATAACTAAGCTAGTTTTATTCCATTCAGTTTTCTATATTATCTCTTGTTGCTGGGAATCATTAATGGGGCATTTACCATATCACATGGCATTGTTCCATACCCTTGCAAATTGATCCCTAAGGAGTGGTATAAAGAACATCCCTTTAGAAGCGGCTACAAACTTTGGGTTTTCCCGCCCCGCCCACGGGGTGTACAACATTGAAACAGACGTGAGAGTTCCAACATGGAAAGGGGGTTGCTTGCTTGGTTGGTGGAAAAAGTGGGTGATGTAGAAGGTAGGAGGAAGGCCCGTGTAATTAGACAGACAATATGATGGATGGAGCCGCAGCACCACTTTTTAAAATATATATTCGCCTTGACCAATGCAATGGAGGTCCGTCATTCCCGCCAAAATCAACATCAACAGAGCGGGTCCGGCAAATCCGCTGCTTTTACCATCAAAGAGAAAGCGTAAAGGTTCTTCTTTCACCAAGTAATCCAGCAGCGAGGCTCGGCTTTCCTTAATATATTGTATTTTATTTATACGACTTCCCAGATTCATACCGGTTTTGTACCTGTCAATATGTCGAATGAGACGAGAGATATATGAGCGGTCAACAGGCTACTCCATTAGTCCATACAAAAGCTGCTCAAAAATACCTGCCCACCATTGCCGTGTCTCCACCATTCTTCGCCTCCGTTGTCGACTGCAGTCTCTTCCCCAGTTCTGCCCTTTTTTAAGGGACATCACACGCATACTAATATACTTACTCGCAGCGGGTTTGTGAATAACTTGGACATGATATTCCTTTTTCAAGTATAATCTCTGCAAATTTGGGCAGCCCTGCCCTGCCAAAACAGCGATGGATGAGCGTGTGAACATAGTCGGTCAACACAACAGAGCTCTGCTCCACGTGAGAGTTGCAGACATGTGACTCTGCCATGCCACATCACATCACATCGGTCGGTGCTTGTCCACATGGAAAATTCACAAATCTCTAGTCGCAGCTTGGGATTAATTTTTTGGGTTGTTTCCATAATATTATGATATCAATAATAGGACGCAGTGTGTAAATTCCACATGGACCACTAGTTTCCATGTCATATATGCTATAATCCTATCCCGGTGGCGACTGTGCATGTGTTGTTGATGTTTGTCTCCGCTACTCTTGTTTCTGGTCGGGGGCCTGGGCCAGGGGATTTCCGCAATTAGCTCCACTGAGCTCCAATTTCAGTCGGGCGCGAATTCCAAAAAGCTAAATTTCCCTATTTGACCTTCTCATGGCTTGTGCAATCTCAATTTCGATACCCAGCCACCGCTTCTGCTACTTGGTATATTATATTCGTCGCCTCGGCAACGGCGTCTCTGTTGCTGCCTCTTCGCTCTTGTTGAGCCAAGGCCATTCCCCTCGCCCTGGGCCTGGCACTGGCTATTTGTGGTAGGAATATGTGATTGCATTTGCTCCAGCTGTGCGTCTGCATCTGAGAAGCAGTTGCAACAGTAGGGGAGGAGAGCATGGCTGGGAGCAACTGGTTTTCGCGTGGCAAGTAAGAAGTCCTGTCCTGTTCTGGTCTGTTTGTTTGATGGATCGTTTATCATTTTCTATCTGTTTTTTGGGGGGTAGTTACTTGGATTCAATTCGGTTGCGCGAACCGGCGCTGTAACTGCGGCGGCAGCTAGCGGTGGGTCTCTGCGCGGTCGCTGTTAATGCCGTGACAGATGAGGGAGGCAGGCAGATCTCATCTGTAATAGCAGCGGCAATGCGAGATATTGCATGTTAGCTCTGTGATAGCGATGTAGATTGTTGGCCTTAGGGCACGGGGTATCTTTTAGGTGGGAAGGGTTTCTGGGAGGGTACGCAGTCGGTCGGGACTAATTCTTCTGTATCAGTAGCTTTTTTAGGAGCACGCGTTGTATCCTTTGTTGTTTTGCTATCTGCCTGCATTGCAGAGCAGAGCAGAGCAGCATGTGGAGCAATAATGGCGTGGCGGTTCCTGTAGCGAACAGGACGACATCTCTGGAAAACTCATGGCCACTTCTGTATCACAAATGCGTCCAGTACGGTCGGGCGCGTGGAATCAATAGTGGGTCTGTTTGCAGTGCGGTGGCTATCATGCATTTTCGGTCCTTTTTAGCCAGATGCTTCTGCAGTTCATCTGGCTGCAATATAATATGCTCAACTTTTGTGCAGGAAATCTAAAAAGAAAGAAGCGAAAGAAGCAGCAGCAGCCGAAGCGGAGGAGGCGATGGAGCGCGCCAGGTCGAAGCCGAAACAGCGTCCGGGTCAGCTGAATTTCAGCGCGCCGCTGCTGTCGACGCGGAGGAACGCCTGGGCCGAGGTCGCCGACGAAGGAAAACGAATCCCAAAACCCGAGCAACTGAGCGCCGATGCGAGCAGAGCCTCCAATCTCTCCGTCAACGGAAACGGCCTGCACACGGCGGCCGAGACTTCAAGAGACGGCCGAGTCCCGTTTCTGTGGGAGGCCAGCGCGGGGCGGCCCAAGGAAGATGAACCCGCGTCGGCGGCGACCCCCCACCGCGACGGCGACGATTTCTCCGACGCGTTCGACGAATTGTCGCAGGGCGGCGACTCCTACACCGGCTACTCCGCCTCGGCCGCCATCAGTGTCAGCGTCATCGCCGACGAGCACGACGACCCAAATCATGTTCAAACACAGACGGAGCATCAGCAGTATCCTCAGCTTTTGCAGCGCACAGGATCCTCCCATGCACGCAACTTAAATCTCATAATGGACCGCTTCCTGCCGGCCGCCAAGGCCATCGCCTCCGACTCGCCTCACCAGACGTCCCGCTGCTCGCCTATGCTCGCTCCAGATGTTCTGCAACTCGAGCCGCCGCCGCCGCCGCTGCCGCCGTCTCCGCCTCGTTTTCGGCCGGAGCCGGTGCCGAAGCTGGCGGCAGGAGGCATGGTGCCGGAATCCAGGAATGGGAGGCCGAAGTCGCGGCCCAGAGGCCGCAGCTCCGGACCCGTCGGCGACGATCCGGACGATCTGGCGGAGTTCTCGGCGAAGGCGTGCGGCCTCTTCCCGTGGAGGCTGCGGCAGGCGCTGTCACGGCTGAGCCCGCTGCCGGCGTCGCGTAGCGGCAAAAACAAAAAGCGGCCCTCCAGAGGCACTCAAAGCGACGGCGACCCATGGAGTGACACCGACGACGAGGTACCCATCATTATCAGTGCATTAGTTCTTCTTCTTTCGTCGTTTATCTCACCTTTATACGTTGTTAGATCTTTGTTTATTTTGCAATTTGGGTGTCACTGAAGGCTTAGTCTTTATTTATGTGCAATTTCTGCTCGCCCGTTCAACTCAACCCAGCCCAGACAGGTCTTTGTTTATTTACACTTTTCCATTCGCCTCTGTAAAAAGCCGAGGTTTTTGTATATTTGCAGTCTTCGAATATATTCATCCCAGGGCTAGAACAGTGATATTGTAACTTTTAACCTTTTTTTAAAAGCAGAGTTTTACGATCTCTCCGCATGCCCTTACCATCTAAAACGCCACACCGAAAACTGATCTAAAATAGAAGATAAGCCAATCTTTCTGTGATACCCCACTATTTCTTAATATTGGAAAGGGGGACGAGCAACCTTCAGCACCATGAACCCCGTCCTTGCTTGGATCACAATCAACGAGATTTTGGTGGGTTTTTGCAGGATCTTACATGGGAGGCCATATACCGACAGAAGATCGCCGGCGGGCTGCCGTCCAACGGCGGCACCGCGGTTTTCCGCCGGAACGGCTTCCGCGGGTTGTCGGCAACGGCGTCTCCGGAGCTCCGTCGGCGCGCCGTGTCGGGCGAGCTCTACACCGGCGGGGGCCGCTCCGGCATTTCACCGTACCGCAACGGCGCGCCCCGCTCGCCCTTCAGCGAGGGCACCGGCTTCCTCGGCGTCCCTCCCAAGTCCAGCCCCCCGGCGGCGGTGGCATCCGTGGAGCCTCGCCGGCGCTCCTGCAATTCCATGAACGACTGCCTCTGGAATAACAATTCCGACACGCCCCCACCGAATTCGAGCTCGAGCTCAGTGAGGCCCTCCGTCTCCGGTCCGGTCTCCGTGGCTTCGTCGGCTCCGAGGGCGTCAAAGTCCGGCGATGTTTCGGATTTCGAGTTCCGGTCGCCGTCGTCGGCTGCGACGAGATGGCAGCCGGAGAACTATCTGTCGAAGCGCAGCCTGGTGGCGTCCATGGCCATGTTGGAGCTCGGCAAGGACCGAGACGGCGGACAACAGCAACATCCGCAGCAGCAGCAAATCAGAAACGACATTGATGGCCGCAATTTTCTGGTGCAGCAGAAACCGCACCAAGGATGGCCTCTGGGTATATCGAGAAAGGCTGCTGCTCCTCCGAAAAACGAGAGTAGAAAGGGCTTGGCCGCTGCTGCCGCGGTGGCTCCGGCGCCCGGGCCGGTGCCTCCGCCGTTACCGAAGTCGCCGGCGGAGTCGTGGCAGTGGCGGTCAATGCCGAGGACCCCGTCGCCGAACTCCAGACTGTCGCGGCTATCTCGTTCGGGGAGCCCCAACAGAAGACAGCAACAGCCGCAGCAGCAGCAGCCGGTCAGCCCCAAGCTCGACGCCGAATCCGATGCTGCCAAGTGGGAATCCATCGTCAAATCTTCCTACGCCCGATCCGGTCATCTTCGATTTTCAGAGGTAGCGATAATAGATTCCTGATTACTGTATTTTTTCGCCTTCGTTGTTCTGCCCACCTGCTGTGGAAGTTAATTTACGGTAAATTTCATTTATAGGAACTCAAACATCACATTTATCCTGGATACGTTCGCAGCAACACCGGGCTCTGATGTTGCAGCACCAGAGAACATTTACATTTACATTCACAGTTTTGAAAGTGGTGTTTGTGGGCATTTACCCACAATCAGTTTTCTTCTGTTTTCTGGGTTTTCCTTCCTAGATACTATACTAAAACTGACGGGCTGAAGCGCCGAAGTTTTGTTTGTGTCTGCTTGTAGATGCCTGGGAGCAGTGCTCTGGGTTGAAGGGTCCTGCACTGCTTCAGGATTTTGGCAATTCCTATGTATGTTTGTGTTTCACGGCACTGGTTGTGCCCTGTTACAAAATTTCGTGACGTAACTATACTGAATTGTTAGATCTCTTTTGAGTGTGAGTTGGTGATTCTGTATGTAAACACTAAAGAATGGTTTCTGTAATGGACAAAAGACAAAATAGCTTTTTCTAAGCCTGTATTCAGTTAAGAATTCTTGTCCTTGAACTCAAATTTTTACTGGAATTTTAGAAGCGGCCAGGGAAATTGACAAAGCCCATTTTGGGACATTGAGGGAAAGCCCGTTAATATCTGATAAGGAATCCTTCATCCCGACAAAATTTTTTTTGCAAATGGTTTATGGTGATTGCTGGATCTATTGGTTACCAAAAGTAAACCAACCAAGCGGTACGAAAACGAAATATATTAAATAGCTTCAGTGTGATCACCCAAATTTTTGACTTTATGGATGAAAGTTACGTGGTTTTGGTCAAGAGTAATCGATTAACATAAATGAGTTTTACGTTGCCATTTTGCTTGTTAGCTATGAATGAGCACAAGTAACGAGTAGCATCAAGGAGCGTTGTTCGGAGCTAACAAAAAATGTGGACTGCACCAGTAAAAATGGAGCATGGAATTATAATTCTTGTAAACGCGGATTTCGACAGTGGTTTATTATCGTCGATTAGATTGCAATAGATACAAATTGTTATTAGTACTGGTGTTTTCTATTCATATTTTTCTTCCTTCCAAGTTTAGATCATTTTTAGTTGTTCATGTTACGTTTGGAGCTTGCTACTACTATTGGTCTGAAAGCTTTAACTAGATCATGGAGTTTTGATCCATTTTGGTTTAGGATGCCCCGGATTTGAGGTGTTAGTCTCTGATTAGTTACTATGATATGGTGTAATTCCAAATCCACCTCGGAGCTTTCCATTAGTGTTGTAGTCTGGAAATGAAAACACATACTAATCAATAAAATACGTTCTTGCTGTATTGGATCTAATTTATGAATAGAAGTGTAATAATGAGGCAAGCATAAAAATTTTTTAACAATGAGGCAAGCATAAAAATAAAATGTAATAGTTTTTAAAATTTTTTAAGCGGACAGGACTGGTAGTACAAACCGAACTTTCACGGTGTTAAATTAGATTCTTTGGTTTTTACCTAAAATTTCCCAATTTTCCATGTTACCAGAAATTCAACTGAAGCTCCTGGTTTCTATCAACTTGCACCTTAAGATTTTACTTCTTAAGATAACGGGAGAACCTTTTGTTTGTGTTCCAAACAATAATCGGGGATAAGCCTTAATAATTATTGTTAAAAAAATATAGCAACTTCCGTTAATGCCGGCAGTAGGCTGCTACCTATGTTATCATTTTACTTTTCCCTGCATCAACTTACAATTTAGAAGAAATGCATCACATTAAATATACCTTTTTCCGAAGGAAGTATCAATGTAGCATCATCCGTACAAAAAGTAAGTTTAGTGCTTGAGAACCTCCTTTATTCCAATGACGAACGAAAACAGAAAATTTCTGTTGCAAATCATACATTAAATTAGAAAGAGTGAAGCATCTTAATTCTGATTCATTTGGTTTCTGTAACAAAATGCATCACAAGAATGCTTTAAGCCAGTTGAATTTGAGTATGTTTGATTTCATTTTGTAGGATAAATTTTATACAATGTTGGCAGTAGCCCTTAATCATGAATAAAAAAATGCAATGTAATCGTTTAAGTCACAAGAGTACCCTACTGAAAAACACAAGTTGAACATTCAAGCAAAGAAAGTTGCTTGGCAGCGAGGATTTTGAAACCATAGGACAGGCTGCTTTTGTCGGCTGCCAGTTTGCCGTCCTGATCAGAGTAATAAAAACATCCGTTATCAAAGCTGAAAGGTATAATGAGAGCCCTTATAAATCTTCAAGTGGTAAACCCACTGTCCACAGGTGGTCGTTGCAATGAATGCTTCACCTGCAACATTTTGTCGGACATGGTTACATGAATCTTATTAGGCATCATAATGTCTTTGAAAATGCATGGGCATACACCATAGGATGGATTCATGTGCTCGTCAATAAATTTGAAATGTTAGTTAAGGGTGTAGCTTGCATTACACCCGCAATTGGTACAATGTGTGACTCTGGGTTTCGCATGACATCAGTAGTTTGCAAAGTACGAANTAACCATACTTTATTGCTTCCAAAAGCTCCAAGGCGGTAGCCTATGATACAAGGCACCATTAGAAAGCCTTGATTGGAACGACAAACAAGGCTTCTAGATACAAGGGACTTTTGGAAAGCCTTGATTGCAACCTTAAACAAGGCTTCTACTAGGAGTATGCACGTTAAACAAGGCTTCTACCTAAGCTAGGAACGAGGTGTGATTCGCACTTTGCAAACTACTGATGTCATGCGAAACCCAGAGTCACACATTGTACCAATTGCGGGTGTAATGCAAGCTACACCCTTNTTTAGGGTATCGAAAGCTACCTCTATAAGTAATAAAGCATACCTCAAAATTTTCCATGCAAAAATTATCTTATGTGAGGTTATGCAAGATGCACCTCATGTACATAGTTCACACAATTGGAATGTTAAAGGTACTTCTAGAAGCCTTGTTTGACATTGAAACTTGGGCTTTTGGAAGCTTTGTTTGATGAACCGTTCTTTGAAAGCAAGGTGTGAAAATATGTGAGTTGCACCTTTTTGGTAGCCTTAGAAACTAGAAGGTGAAAGATGCTTTTGGAAGTGTTGTTTTACATTGAAATTTTGGCTACTTGAAGGTTATGAATGCTTTCAAAAGCCTTGTTTGATGGCAAATTTTTCCCTTTGAGAAGGAAGTGGTGGTTTCTAAAAGCCTAGTTTGATGTTGAAATTTTGGTTTGCCTTCAAGAAGAAAATGGTGGTTTCTAAAAGCCTAGTTTGCTGTTGAAATTTTGGCTTCCAAAATGATATGGCTACTTTCGAAAGCCTAGTTTGATGCATGTTATGTGATCAAGTGCAACACACATTATTTGTATAGGTATGTGATGCAATGTTGAAAGTGCAAGCTGTAGCAATTTCCTAGTGTACATTGCAAGAGTATGCTACTTGCATCAAGGTTAGTTTTCCTAGGGGTGCATTTGAGTGTGCCAAGCATTGGTGTGCATGTACGGGCTAGGTGCGACTTGCATTTGTACAAGTATTCGATGCACGAGTAGTGGTGCCTATATGCATGTAAACCTAATTGCAAGATGTTGTTATTTGTACTATCTTGGAGTTCAATTTTTTTCATTTTGCAAATAAAAATTCAAGTGGGCAAGAAAGACTTGTATTGAGGAAAATGATTTTATTGTAACTAACAACTCTTCTTTTAGGAACTGTCATTTGCAATGATGGTAAGGTGCTTATTTCCTAAGTTAAAGACTTGGGTTCAAGAGCCTAGACACAACCACTAGAAGACTACTTAGCGGGATGAGCACTATGGCTCCGGTGATGATCCTTCTTTTTAAATAACTCTTCTTTAATCTATGCTTGGTGCTATATGTTTGCCTTCCCCATTTTAGTTTGCTTGTTGTGGAAGTGAGCTTCTTGCTTGCAAATGGTTTTATGTACATATAACATTTAGCCACTTGAATATTCTATGTATGGAGTTTTGTGATCATTGTGTTTTACTTTATTTTTTGATTTTATGTTGCTAATCGCTAAGGGAAAGAAATGATATATGATGAGCGGTGAGGTACCCCTATGCCCAACCATACGAATCACAAGCATTCATGCATGATCCGGTTGAATTTTGTGGATGGGACTAGTTGTGACATCTAGATTATTATGTCTTGATCATAGTTCACTATCTTCCCACTTGGGCTAGTGGGAGCTTTGTCATGTATGGTTTAGTCCAAAGTGAGGCATATGATAATTGATGTTGTTTGGCCTTATGCTACTCCTAATGATAATGAAGAGATCAATTATTTAAGCTAATTAACAATGGAAAGTAAAGTCTAAACTAGCCTACAGGTGATGAGTGTCTATTCCCACATTTCTGTACACATCTTGAACTCATGTATCCACTATTGGGATTACCAAGCACTACGCTATTGGGCGGACCAAACAATAACACTATTAGGATTACTAAGCAAATATGTGTTTACCCTTGAAACTCGTTGATGGGACGCGATATCACATGGGCTGCGATATCGCGTATGCGATATCGCGTCCACCATGATATCGCGTACACGATATTACATCCACCATGATATCGCATCCCACACGATATCGCGTCATCCCTTGCGATATCGCGGTGCGCCGCCAAGTCTATAAATAAGAGGCGGCTCTCCCTTTGTTTCTCATCTAGATCTAGACCCTTAGCGAAACTCTGGTAGTTTTACCTCTCCAGAGATAGAATATTTTCCATGTGCCCGCAATAGGAGCTCCAAAGTGAATGGATCTTTATTCGAGCAAATATTGTACCTGAACACATGTTTGTGTATGGCAATAAAGATGAACTTCTTGGATAAACCTTGCAGTGCATGGAATAGGCTAATTAGAACTTTATTTATTATTATTTACTTTTTACCATTTAAATGCTTTATTAGTCATTAAATCTTNCGTAAGTGGGAACGAATGTTGACGCTAGGTTAATTAATACTTAGTTAGTTAGTTAAAGTTAGTAATTAGTCTCTTCACCCTTCACCTTATCAGCATAGGAGATAAAAACCGAAAAGACATAAGAATCATATACCTCAAACTTACTTAACCATACACCGTGACAACTACAAGTAAGTTTGGGAAGACAACGAATAATTAACCTTAAGTGTTCCATGAGGCGTGTAGGCACTTAGTCTGTGGAGTTCGACCAGATCGTGCGTGTTACGCTCGTATTCGTATGGTTGAGTGTAGGGGTACCTTGCCACTCATCATAGGCACCGTTGCCAGGGACTAAGTGTTTGCGCGCTAAGTAGAACATAGGAAATCACTCACATCGTTGGGAGCTTAAACGAACCTTAGGGTTAATTAAACAAAAGAATTATATAACGGTTAAGCAGCACACCGAATAATAAACATGTCTTCTTCTTTGAACAAAAGCAATTCACCACCTAGGGATCATACTAGAAACAATTGGCAGTCTAAAACACATAACCAAAATCAGCCAGTTCCTCAACAATATAGGGTGGTATATACTCATCCTGATGAGTATATACCTAATTTTACTTTTATCCTCCATCAAGATGAACAAATGCGCTGGAGAGACTTACAAGGTAACATAGTGTTACCTCCAGATCGTGCAGTCCCTAACATGCTCCTCCGTGCTCTAGCACAGATAAGCATGATGGAATTATATGTTGAATACGTTGCGAAAGATTTTGACATGAGGGATTACCATCCCACAGCCGCACAACGTCTAAGGGACTCAAGGAAGGAGAGCTACCATACACTATTGAAGGGCAAAGAGGTCCCGCACATCCTAAGTGGAATTGGAGATGGTGAACCACTTATAATAGGTTCTCTATCAAATGATGTTCCCCCTCCTAACGATGGTGAGGAGGTGGGGTATCAGAACCTATGCTTCACGATACACAACCCTGGTTCTGATCCCCATGAATGCCAACTGTTCATTGAGGGAACAACAATACATGACAAGGATGGGCACTCAGATCGTCATCACGATCGAGGTCGAAGCCACAGAAGAGAAGGTAAGAAACATCGTCACGACGATGGTTCTCCTTCTTCTTCCCCTTCATCACATCATTCACCCTCTCCTTCCACATTTGGATGCATTCATAAAGAGCATAATTATGAGGATAGAGGTAGACAAAATGAAAGACCTTGATGAGAAAGTCGAGAGAGAGGACAAGGGCATGAAAGAAGGGAAAGTAGGGAACAATGTAGACATCATAGACATCATGAAAGAGATGATCATGACGAACCCCTACTTGCCACTCGAAGCATGCTAGATATAACAGAGGTAGTGAGAATACCGACAAGGCATCAAAATTATAGCCGAATCAAGCGCTTAGATATGAACAATATCCCATGCTTCGAAGGGGGATATAACGTGGATCCGCAAAATCATTTACAGGCATTCCATGATGCCTGTGCCTTGTAGAACATAGAAAACGAGTGGCAAAAACTAAAGTTGTTTCCCAAGACACTCATCAAGGAAGTAGAGAGTTGGTAACGGTCCTTAGAACCAGAAACCATTAGGAGGTGGAGTACGATGTTA
>MNCI01007243.1:0-19828 GCA_015680685.1 Gnetum montanum
GATAATGTATAATCTTACTGATTTAAATCCGATTTTTATGTTACTATTGAGGCCAACCTCACCCATGCTAGGCATGGGGCCACAATCAACACACATGTAGGCAATTATAGTTGCAAAGTAGTTAAAAATGCACATATTTAATTCATAGGAATTCAACAAATGTTATACGGATTTTATGTAAAAAGCAAAATATACACAATAGGTTCTCAACCAGACATAAATAAAATAGAATAAAATTATGAATTTCAACAGTTGCATTATATGAACCATGTGAATTAATGGTATGTTACATAAGGTGGCATTCCCAATTAACAATTCTCCTGAACAGCTCGCGACAGGCAGCACGGCCTGCAGGTAGGGGAGGAGGAAATGGAAGGCCTTTTTGGGATGCTCAGAGAAGAGCCTTCTCTGAGGATGCCACAGTCTTTCTCACCTGCAACAGTCAACACTGACATACATAGGAATTAAAGGTGGCATTCTCTGGATGTTGTGGGCTCAGCCCATTCACAATTTTATGCAATGATTTTCTTTTTTTAGTTTTCGATGATTTTCTACATATCTGTTTACTGATCATTTTAAATTCACTTTGAACTGCATTACAAATTTTACCTGCAACAGCGGGTGGCAGCAAATCTTTGGGGCGGTGATCTCTTTTTGCGCTGCAGAAACGTAACGTCAACACTGACTTCGTAACGGCAGTTTTCTGTTGTTCAAACAAAAATAGACAAATTTCCTTTTCTTTTTCTTTTTCTTTTTCTTTTCTACCCATGCAGCAAAGATCGACACCGAATAACGATAGGTTTTCACAGAGCCACAGCCTACAGCATTTCGTTCCACCTTTCATACTGGTTTTCAAAGGCTGATAGCAGCGCATCAATTTTAGTGGCGTGTTGAGTGCATTTATGAACTTTACTTTTTTGAAAACAAAAAAGGGCTCATAAAATTTCCTCATGCTTATGTAAACTTGCACCTATCATTAATTCTTTTCAAGCCTCTAAAGAATCACTTTTAAAAAAAAATTAGAAATCCTAGACGATGAAAATTTTGAATTAAGTTTACACGTGAATTTTTATCAGAAATAGATCCCATGCTATATTTTGTAGGGCCAGGTGACTTTACGCGTGAAGCCTCGTGGGTGATGATAGGGCATCCCAGGCTAACATTGGTTTTAATATAATTGTAAGTGTCAATAGGGTATCAGAAATTTTTTAAAAGACCTAAGCTCTATAAGTCTAAGGAGGGATTTATTTCAATTAATGAAGTTTTAATCAATTTTTTGCAAGATACTTATAAATGTTTACGGAAGTGGTGAGTTTTAGAATATAAGCAAGTAATTAATTAGCTTTAGATTTTATACAATATTTTGAGTTACAGAATGCAAGAGCTGACTTAACCAACAAACATATTAGACTTATAGAGCTTAGGTCTTTTTAAAAATTTTTGCAAAAGAATAATGTATATAATTATCTTTAAAAATTAGTTAACCATTGATGAGTCCCAATATCGGATACGCAATATCGAATTGAATCCCCGACATCGAACATGCGATGTTGGAGCCTATCTCGTTGCCTATAAATAAGAGATAGGGGTGCTTGGTTTTCAGTAGTAATCCCGGTAGTGTTACACTGATTCAGGATGTGTCCGAAGAGTGGAAACGGATGCTGCTGTTAGGATTTGATTAAACATTAGAGTTACAAAAAATCCATTAGTTAACTAAATATTTTCATTTCACACACTTAGGAGACCAAGATAGAAAATATAAAAAACATAGAAAATCATATACCTTGAGTTTACTTAACCATACAATTGTGCCTTACAAGTAAGCTCGGGAAGACAACGATTGCATAACTCATCCTTGTTTTGTATAGGTGCATAAGCACTTAATCCTCAGAGTTTGACTAGATCGCACGTGAACGCTCGTATTTGTATGGTTGGGCATAAGGGTACCTTGGCACTCATCATTGGCGCCGTTGTTGGGGATTTTGTTGTTTGTGTGTTGATTAGAACTTAGGAAATCCTTCCATTGTTGAAACAAACCCTTAAGGTTAACTATCCTACAATCATCGGAAAAGAGTATCGCACAGTGAGTAATCAATCATGTCGTCTTCTTCTTATGAGAGTGCTTCACTGACTAGGTCTGATACCATGAACAATCAAAGGCAGGATGCACAAGATGATTTGCCAGTGCCCCAACAGTTTTGCATGGTATACGCTCACCCTGATGAGTATGTACTAGACTTTACCTTTATTTTTCACCAGGATGAATAGCTGTGATGGCGTGATTTAGAAGGTAACATAGTGTTACCTCTTGATCGCTCAATCCTGGGCATGCTTCTTCGTGCTCCCACACAAATTGGTATGCAGCACTTATAGTCAGAGTACGTTGTGCATGAACAAGATTTGAGAAATTATTGACCCATGGAAGATTCGTATGGTTGAGTGTAGGGGTACCTCGCCACTCATCATTGGCACCATTGCTAGGGACTTAGTTGTTTGTGCGCTACATAGAACATAGAAGATCATCCATATCGTTGGGAAGCTAGAACGAACCCTTAGGGTTGATCAACAAAAAAAAAAAAAGACAACGGTAAATAGCATACCAAATAAGAAGAAAATATCTTCTTCTTCGCACAAAAGCACTTCACCGCCTAGGAACAACACTAGACATAGTCGGTAGCACAACACACAACCAAAATCCACCAATTCCTCAACAATTCCGTGTGGTATATATTCATCACGAAGAGTATATACCTGACTTTACCTTTATTCTCCATCAAGACGAACAACTGTGTTGGAGAGATTTGGAGGTAACATAGTGTTGCCTCCAGACCGAGCAATCCCCAACATGCTCCTTTATGCTCTTTCATGAATAGGCATGTTACAATTGTATGTAGAGTATGTTGCATGTGATTACGATACAAGGGACTACCATCCCATAGAAGCGCAACGTCAATGAGACTTGCGACAGGAGAGTTACCACACATCTTTGAAGGGCAAAGGGCCCCATAATGCTTCACCCTTCATAAGCGAAATTAAGGGTGGTGAACCTATTTCAATAGGTTCCCCAAAAAATGATGTTCCTCCTCCTAATAATGGTGATAAGGTGGTGTATCAGAACCTTCACTCCATGATTCACAATCTTGGTTCTGATCCCCATGAACACCAAGTGTTCAACGAGGGAACATGGACACATGATTAGGACAAGCATTCTGAACGTCATCATGATCGAGGCCAGGACCACCAAAGAGAAGGTAGGAAACATAGTCATGGTGATGGTTCTTCTTCTTCTTCACCTTCATCATCACATTCACCCTCTTCTTCAATATTAGGACATTGTCATAAAGAACCTAACTGTGAGGATAAGGGTAAGCAAAGTGAGAAACCTTGACGAGAGAGTCGAGAGCGAGGATTAGGGCACTCTAGAGAATCATGGCATGAAAGAAGGGAGAGTAGGGAACCACATAGACATCACAGATGCTATAAAAGAAATGACCATGAAGAACCCCTACTTGCAACCCGAAGCATGTTAGACATCATGGAGGCTGTTAGAATTCCCACAAGGCACCAGAAGGATAGCAGGATCAAGAGGTTAGACATGAATAATATCCCACGATTTGAGGGGGGATACAATGCTAATCCTCAAAATCACTTACAAGAATTTCACGATGCATGTGCCTTGTAGAACATAAAAAATGAGTGGCAAAAACTAAAGTTGTTCCCAAGGACACTAGTAAAAGAAGCGGAGAGCTGATATCGGTCCTTAGAACCGGAATCCATTCGAAGGTGGAGTATAATGCTAGAACTATTTAATGATAAGTATCAGATGTACTCCAGGGTGTCCAATTTGCAAAAGCAAATCCAAGGATGGAAGCAAGGAACTCATGAATCTTTGGATGCTGCCATGGGCTTATATTATGCACTGTTACATCGTTGCCCAGGCCATGGTTATTCACAGTAGGATCAACTATGCCATCTCGTAAATGGACTTAGGCACAAAACCAGGAGAACCCTTGGAACGTATGCCCAAGGGAGATTATCAGAGCTTAGGTCCCATCAGATCCATAGATTGTTGGAGCAAGTAGCTAAGGGAGAAGGGAAGCTACGTAAGAGAGAAAGTGTGGAAGAGTACAACCGCTATCCTTCCCTACGAAAAAGGGGGGTGAGATTCTGTGAGGAGGAGGAAGAGTCACCACTCGAAGAGATGGTGAATAGGAAAACCTTGCCACTCCAAAAATTAACAACCAAAGTATTGGCCAAGGTAGACCAAATGTGGGACTCCTTAGATAGTAGATTTGGAACCGTTCTCAAAATCGTAGAGGAGTCTAAGGAGCGAAGTAGTGACTATGATAAAAAGAAAAAGAGGGATTTGGACCATGCACGTAACAAAGGTAAGAGTAAAATGGCCATCACTGAAGAGGCTGTGGATTCTGATACAGACAATGACGATGGATGTGAGATATGCCAGTATGACCATCCTAAGGGATGTTGCCTAATAATCTCACATCTGCAAGAGTCTAGGGTGTATGCACTTAACCCACGAATTAACAAACGAAAAGCACCCCGACAGTTACCTTATCCTCAAGGTAACCCAAGGCAGTCCCACCAACCATTAACGTATTATCCAAGTGGAACTCTACCACAACCTATTGAGCAACACCAGTAGTGGAAATACCCATAGTCATGGGGGATGCCACCGCCAAGGCAACAATACCCTTACCGGCAAACGGATCCATATGGCTACTACATGTAGCAGCCAATCTCTCCACGTGACTCTGTTGGTCACGTGACACCACAATGTCACTACCAAGCTTGGGAGTATTATAGAACTCCCTCTCCTAGAGGAGACACACCACATACATACCATCCTACGAATCCATCTACAACTTTCACACCGATAGCTCCATTACCACCTGCTCTAGAAATGCAAGGGGAACTCCCCACTCAACCGTAGCAACGCAATGCTACGAGAGTTGTAAACCTTCAACTCACTGCTAGTTTTGACAACTGTACAAAGAGAAGACCTTTCTTTAGAACCAATAGTCCAAACAAGCTCTCACAACCACAAGCGGTTGAGCCTCCAAACACCTCTCCATCAAATAAGGCTTCAGAGCTCCCTTCAAACCAAAAACAGAACTCAATGCACATGGTTATGTTAACACATGCTGTGACTGACTAGATTAAGGAGGAGGGCCACCTTCCCAGGAAATTTGCTGACCCTGAAAATCCTTTAATCTATCTCCAAGTTGCTGGGAATGAACCATGTAAGGCTCTCCTGGACTTAGGTTCCAGAGTCAACTTAATATCACAAGAGATGTATAAAGCCTAGAACCTGCCTCCGCTAAAGAAGAGCAATATTTTCTTAGAGCTGGCTGACTAGTCCATCACTGTTCCCTTAGGACAGGTGGAGGACATTGTTACCACTGTGTATGGGTGGTCATACCCAGCCGATTTCCTAGTGATACAAGTAAACAATGACAAAGGGGGCTTCCTAATAATAATGGGGAGGATGTGGCTACATGCCATAAATGCATGCCTAGGAATCCATGACCTTTTCCTAGAAATATCTAGGGAAAACACTTTTGGGAAGATTGAGAAGAAAAAAGTTCCATGCATCACATATAGTGATACAGAGGGTGATTATGTGAAGGAATGTTTAGCATTGCCTGCATACAATTGGTGTGCCCAAGAAATTAACATACACAAGTGCCTATATGTAGCATACACACAATAAGAAGACACCTAGTGGTTGACAGCTAATCAAGAGAGAAACTCACCAACATGCATGGAACTAACTGGGGGACCAACTTGTATCCATGTAGAAGGCATAAATGCACTAGAGCAAGAGTGTCACCAACTTCCAACCCTTAACCTAAAAACATCAATTTTGGAAAGTTGGAAACCCTTAAAAAATTCAAATGAATGCTTCGATAGGAGATTATTGGTCAATGTGCAACAAACCAAACCCTTCCATGAACTTAGAATGACCAGTACACATGATACCTCTGAGAGAGGATGACCTCGCTCGTTATTTTGGATCTCCTCCTTTCAACTTAGTCATGGGGGAGATGGCCACCTATGCTGATCAATCAAGGCCCTCAGTCCCTTTTTGAGTTTTTGTTTTACACATTTTTGTTTTAAAAATTCCTTTAACTTTTCTTATTTTTGTTTTGCAACATCGTTTCTACTCTTTCGTTTCTTTGTGTGTTTGTTCATTTTGTTTGATTCATCATCTAATAAGTGCTCCTAATGATGGTATGAACTATATTCCATTGATTATTGATGTTTGATTTTTACCTTTGAGTTATAATGTTGATACTAAGGTATGATTCTTTTGATATAATAGGCAATGAGTCCACATCATCCATGCATCCATGAATTTCTATGGTCTCTCTTGGCTTTGAACTGTACAATCCCCTTCCTTAAACAATAAGAACTATCAACAAATCGGTGACTGAGCATTTCTCAAACTAAGGAAGGACTCTAGGATTGAAAAGGATGTGACTTCAAGGGAACTTGATGCATTTGTGCTGGTCATTCTCTTGGGTGCTGGGATGTTTTGTTCTTGAGTTTTCCTTACCATTCTGACATTGCTCCATTATTGAGAAGCTGAGATAATAAAAATAATAAGTCTTTGCATGGTGTGATTCTCATGTAAAAATAAAAAATAAAAAAAACTAAAAAAAAGTGAGAATTCAAAGCACACCCCTTAGAAAAAATAATCCTCTGGGCTATAAGCACTGGTTATGGAACTAAACAAACATGTTCCCTCTAACTAAGACCCTCTCTTTCTTCCTACTCCTTCCTTTCTTGATTCGTCGGAATGGTGGTGACTCTTTGGTAGAAGCATTCTTGTTACTTCAGGTGGATGGATTAGCCAAATGTATTAATGCGAAGTCATTAGATGTGGCTAGTTTGAGGCTAGATTTGGAATGAGATCTACTAAGTCACGTTAACCATTAACACACAAGGGGTTGTACACCACCTTGTGCTTGAGACTCCATTCCATTCTCTTCTTTCCATCCTTCTTTCTTCATTTTTCACCTCATTGCCAGTTATATCAATAGTCCATATTTTGGTTGATGCATTGTTTTCTTATTGGTAAATTCTTATGGTTGAGATTTTAACTCTTGCTTCCAAATGACATTTCTAGGGCCTACGGACTCTGTGAATGTCGGATTGTTAGGGCATTAAGGGCATGAGCTTACTTTGGGGAGGACCCACTGGCATTCCTATTTGGTGCATCCGTTAATTTCTTTCCCTTAAAAATTTCCACAATCACCATTTATTTTATTCATCTCCATCTTTGACATCCATTTTATCGACGTTGCTATTGTTTCTTTTTCTCCATATTTCTTATTCCTTCTCTTTTTCCATTCTCTTGCTACCGGAGGTTTGCTCTTAGTCATGGGGGTCATGGTCGAATTTTTTCAATTTTTTCTTAACCCCTACACCTCGGGTAGTCACCAGTATTATATCTCCAGATCCACATTAGCCATATCACAACTCAGCCAATGGACCTTACACTGAGGCGAGGTATTAACTGCATTGTGATTCATTTACCCTTGCTAATATAAGACTATGTTGTGTGTGCAGATGGAAGTCATACACCAATGGGTTGGATTTGGAGGAAATGCTTGGAATGGATTGGTGCTGGAGTAGTTATGCAAAGGAACAAGATCGATGGCACGCTTATGGATGGACAACGAAAGGCACAATCTTGGCATTGGCAGTAGTAGGCTTCTTCTTTTCTCTCTCTCTTCTCTCTTCTCTCTCAGTTGCCAAATAAGGCTAGATGTCAAATGNGCTTCTTCTTTTCTCTCTCTCTTCTCTCTTCTCTCTCAGTTGCCAAATAAGGCTAGATGTCACATGTGTTTAGTGTTCACTCTTGTTGTCATGAACACTAATTTTGTCATGTATTTTAATGATGATCTGTTCACATGTCACCCCATTCACCATTAGTATCATTCAAGTCAATAATCCCATACCTTCCCAATATTTTGTAAGGAACTCGAGGATGAGTTTTTATTTAGTCATGGGGGTATGATGAGCTGCGATATTTTGTACATGATATCGCATCCCCGATATCGCGTCGGCCCCTGCAATATAGCATACGCGATATTGTAGCCTACCGTCATATCTATAAATAAGAGGAGGCTTTTCCTATTTTAGGCATCTAGAGTTAGTCCCTTAGCCAAAATATAGCAATTTTACCATTCTAGAGGTAAAATAATTTCCATGTGCCAGCAGTAGGAGTATTAAAGTTAACAGATCATTATTCGAGCAAATTGTACCTAAGCACACATTTGTGTACAGCAATAAAGACGAACTTTGTGATAAACCTTGTAGCATATGGACTAAGCTAAATAGGATTTAATTATTGTTAAATATTTAAATGCTTTCCTAGATAATTAATCTCTCTCAACCCTTGACTCTCCTAGTTAAGTGCATTCAACACAACTGCTTCGAGCTTGTGTAACGCTTGGTAACCCATTAATGAGTAGCANGCTTCGAGCTTGTGTAACGCTTGGTAACCCATTAATGAGTAGCATTTGGTAATCCCAGTAGCGTTGCACTGGTTCAGGATGTGTGCGACAAGTGGGAATGGATACTGATGCTAGGGTACTTAGAACTTAGTTAAGGAATAGTTAATGAAAATTAGTTATTTAGTTCTCTTCACCCTTCCCTACTAGCATAGGCGTTAAAAAGATAAAAGTTATAAAAATCACATACCTTAAACTTACTTAACCATACAACCGTGACAATACAAGTTTGGGTGGACAACGATTGATTAACCTTAAGTGTTCCATTAAGGCACGTAAGCACTTTGTCCTTGGAGTTCAACCAGATTGTGCATGAGATGCTTGTATTCGTGTGGTTGAGTGTAGGGGTACCTTGCCACTCATCATTTGTGATGCATCCTTGCCTCTTGTGTCATACTCTAAGGTTTCATGTTTGATTCCAAGCCCTTTAAAATGATTTTAGCTTCATTCAAATGTCTTGGGATCATTCCAACATGTTCCTTCAAGTTCTGAGAAGAAAGTAATTAGTTGGGACAAATTGGGGATGTGCTGACTACCTTCCACCAACGTAGCCTCTACCTACCCCTACTTGACCCTCCTTACTTATAGTATGACTTTTGGTGGCCGCAATGGCATCAACAAGCCTTTGTTGACATCCAAGCGCTGACAAAGCCTCTCTATTGCCATGCGAAAACTATAAAGACCTAAAAACAATTCTCACATGACAACAAATTTTACTTGGCCATTTCTTGGACTTGTGGCATCTAATTTGTGTGAAGTGCTCTTCTTGCCTGGGTAAGTTAATTTCCTTCTTTGTTTTTATATGTTTTAAATCATCACCACCACAAGTGTCTAAACTTTGCCAAAGTGCTACCTTGCTTATGTAGCTTAGAATCATTTGGTCAATGCAGAGTTAAATGTTTATGCAATGAATAAACTTTATGGTTTTTTTTTCTTATTTTTACCATTGATGTGTTGAAGCTTTAAAATACCAAAAACATTATAAAACTTTAAAATCTTAAAAATATTTATTTAATTTTGATTTTCAAGAGCTATAATAACTCAACGTTACCTAAGGAGTTCATAGCTATACTACATGGTGTTAAGCCATCAATGTTGTGACTAAGAGTCATTTTATTACATTTCATGTGTTGTGTTCCATCTATCCCTTGAGGAATTGCAACTTGTGTGTGTATGTAAGACCATTTCACGTATCCCAAAGTGGGATTGCAATGCATGTGTGCTAAAACATTATAAAACCTTAAAATCTTAAATATATTTATTTAATTTTTGTTTTCATAAGCTATGACAACTCAACCTTACCCAAGGAGGTCACAATGTACTACATGGTATTGAACTATCAAGGTTGTGACTAAGAGTCATTTTATTGCATTTTGTGTGTTGTCTTCCATTTGTCCCTTGAGGGATTGCAACATGTGTGTATGTGAGACCATTGCCACTATTACAAAGTGGGATTGCAATGTATGTGCATTTACTTTCATTACGTTCTTTATAACCATAAAATACATTAAAATTATACAATATAAAATTATAAATATTTTCCTTTCTCTCTTCCTTTGTGGTTACATAGAATTAAATTGTATTATATGTTTTATAATAGATTTTATGTTTTTTGAAAGAAACATATACATGAGTGTTCTTGGCAATCCACTCAACATTGTCTTTGAAGCTTACAATGAGATCGCATCACAATTCAAATGATATACCCCTTAATTCAAAAACCAGTGAGACCCCTGTCACCTAGAACATGTAATGATTCAAATGATATATCCCTTGATTCAAAAACCAAAAAGACCCATATCACCTGGAACATGTAGTTTTCTTCCCAAGACTTTCACAAATTAAGCTAACATCTCGTTGTTTTATGTATAAGATTTTCAATGTACAAAAAAATTACACAATCCAGCACAACTTTTGACAAATGTAAACACAGGAGTGGAATATCATAAGTTTGAAGCATGGTTTGTAATTCATTATAAAATCACCCCAAGAAATGTTTGATATATCATCGACAATACTGACCACCAACCTTGCAACATTACAATTACATAAGGCATTGTCAATAGCTATTAACTGACACAACATTTGACATCTAAAACAGTAATTTTGCAAATTGTAACTACAATTTGTCCTCTCAAAGAATTTTAGGTTTCAACCTAACAATATTAAGAATGCAAGAAAATGTGACGAAGAAAAGAGGATGCCAAACAAAATAAACATTAACCTATTAGCCACCACAAACTTCATGAATCACCAATGCGATTTAATTATATGATGGAAGGGAGAATTAGTGCAACAGGGTTTTTACATGGTGGTAGGCATCAAAATGGTGCAAGTCCTCCTTCCTCTTCACCTTCATCATCTTCTTTCTCCTCTCCTTCAGGATCTAAACAAAATCGCAAAGGGCGAGACCATGAGAACAATGGTAGGTGAAATAGAAATAACCAACAAAATAGTAGAGAAAGGGGATGAGAGCATTCCAGAGAGACACATCACGAAAGAAGGAAGAGTAGGGAATAACATAGGCATCATAGATGCCATAGGCAGCATGATCACGATGAACCCTTACTCGTCACCCAAAGTATGTTAAATATAGCAGAGGTTGTTAGGATTCCAATAAGGCACCAAAAAGATAGTAGGATCAAAATACTAGACATGAATAACATCCCACAATTTGAAGGGGGATAAAATGCTAATCCTCAAAACCATTTACAAGCATTCCACAATGCATCTGCATTGTAGAATATAGAAAACGAGTGGCAAAAGCTAAAGTTGTTTCACAGACACTGATCAAGGAAGCAGAAAGTTGGTGCCGGTCCTTAGAACCGAAATCCATGCGTCGATGGAGTACCATGTTGGAGCTATTTAATGATAAGTATCAAACGTACTACCAAGTATCCAACTTGCGTAAGAAAATCCAAGGATGGAAAAAAGGAGGACATGAATCCTTGGATGTTGTCATTGGTTGATATTATTCATTATTACATCATTGCACTAGCTATGGTTATTCATAAAAAGAACAACTATGCCATCTCATAGATGGGCTTAGGTACAAAACGTGGAGAATCCTTGGGACTTATGCCCAAGGAAGGCTATCCAAGCTTAGAGTCCATCAAATACAAAGATTGTTGGAGAGAGTTTCCAAGGAGGAAAATGACTTGAGGAAAAGAGAAAGTGTGGAGGAGTATAATAGAGATCCTTCCCTCCAAAAGAAGGAAATTAGATTTTGCGAAGATGAAGAAGGGTCACCACTTGACGAGATGATGAATAGAAAGACTTTTCCCATTCAAAAATTTGCATCAGAAGTATTTGCAAAGGTGGATCAAATGTGGAACTCCCTAGAGGACAAATTTCAAACTATCCTAAAAATAATAGAGAAGTCTAGAGAACAAAGTAGTGACCGAGAGAGAAGGAAAAAGAAAGAAGCTGAGTATGCATGTAACAAGGGTAAGGGCAAGGTTGCCATCATTGAAGAGGTTGTGGATTTGGACACAGACAATGATGGCAGATGTGAGATTTGCCAATATGACCATCCTAAGGGATGTTGCCAAATAGTGTCACATCTACAAGAGTCTAGGGTATATGCACTAAACCCATGATTAAACAGATGACAAACACCTAGAAGGTTACCTTATCCTCAAGGTAATCCAAGGCAATTCCACCAACCCTTAACATATTATCTAAGTGGAGCTCCAGCACAACCGAATGAACAGTATTAATAGTGGCAACACCCATAGTCATCGGGAATGCCACTACCATGTCAACAGTACCCTTATCATCAACCTAACCCATACAGGTATTACATTTAGTAGCTAATCTCTCCACATGACTCTACTAGTCATGACACTCTTTAACCTCACTACCAGACCCCTAAGTACTATAGAACTTCTTCTTCTTCTAGGGGTGATGCCCCACATACGCACTACCCTTCTCATCCATCTGCATCTCTTCCACCCTTAGCTCCATTACCACGTACTCTAACTATGCAAGGTGAGCTTCCTGCCCAACTATAGTAACATAACACTACAAGGGCTATCAATCTTCAACCTACTATTGGTTTAGACAACCGATCAAAGAGAAGACCTTTCTTTAGAACCAACAGTCCAACGAAGTCCTTACAACCACAAGAAGCTAATTATCCAAATGCCTCATCATCATTTGAATCTTTAGAGCTTCCTTCAAACCAAAAACTACACTCAACGTACACTGTCATGTTAACTCACACCATCACTGATTGGATTAAAGTTGGCCATCTTCCTAGTTAATTCTTTGATCCTAGAAGTCCTCTTATGTATTTGCAAATCGTTGGAAATGAGCCTTGTAAAGCTATTTTGGATTCAAGTTTTGGTGTTAATTTGATCTCCTAAGAAATGTATAAAGCTTGGACCGTGCCTCTATAAAGAAGAGTAACATTTGTTTAGATTTGGCTAACCAGTCCATTACTGTTCCATTGGGACTAGTGGAGGACATTGTCACCACTGTTTGTGGGTGGTCATATCCAGCTGATTTCCTAGTGATGCAAGTCAACAACTACAAGGGGGACTTCCCAATCATAATGGGAAGAGCATGGCTAAGTATGATTGATGTGCACCTAGGAATACATGATCTCTCCCTAGAGATATCAAAAGAAAATGTGTTTGGGAAGAACAAGAAGAAGAAAGTTCCATGCATTGCATACAGTGACACAGAGTGCAACTACGTGCAGAAGTCTTAGTTTATACAATGCTCAACATTGCCTACATGCAACCAGTATGAACAAGTATTTGACATACAAAGATGTCTGTATGCAATAGCCACAAGATAGGAATGTGCCTAGTGGCTGATAGCTGACTTAGAGAATAATTCAAGTTTATGCATGGAACCAATTGAGAGCATGAATTGTGCCTACATCGATTGCATAGATGCATTAGAGAAAATCCATCGCCAACTTCCAAGCACTGACACCAAAGATATCAACTAGGGGTAGTTGGAAATCCCTGACGAGTTTAAGCAAGAGCCCCTTGAATTAAAATCATTGCCCACCGATATGGAGTATGCATTTCTTAAGAATTAAAAATCAATAATCATTAATGCTAAGCTCGCTCATCAATAAAAAGAAGGATTTCTGAAGATGGTAAACAAATGGTCAAAAGCCTTTTCTTGGTCATATCTCAAATTAACTGGAATAGATCCTAGGATATGCCAATATAGAATTTATATTGATCCCTCTATGAAGTCTCAACAAAAACTACAAAGATGATTGAACTCAAAGCTTAAGCAAGTAGTTAAGGAAGAAATTGAACAACTTTTGAAGGTCAGGATCATCTACCCCATTGTTGACAGTGAATGGGTTAGTTCATTAGTCATTGTATCTAAAAAAGCTGGTAAATGGAGGATGTGTATAGAATTTAGACTATTAAACATGGCAACATTTAAAGATCATTTCCCCTTGCCATTCATTGACCAAGTCATAGATACCATTGCAAGGAATTATTATTATAGTTTTCTGGATGGTTACAGTGGGTACAATCAAATCCAAATAGCACTAAAAGACCAAGCCAAAACTACATTCACAAGTCCTTGGGGGACATTTGCATATAGGAAGATGTTGTTTGGCTTGTGAAATGCTATAGCAACATTTCAACGTTTGGTTCTCAGTATATTTCAACAACAAATAGGGAATGGTGTGGAGGTTTTTATGGACAATTTCTCCACCTACAGAGTGGACTTTGAACAAGCATTGGACCAATTAGAGCAAGTGCTAAAATAATGTGTTGAAACCAACCTAAGGCTCAATTGGTAGAAAAGCCACTTAATGGTCCAAGAGGGCATTGTATTAGGGCATAAAAGTTTACAAACAAGGATAGAGGTAGATCCTGAAAAAATTAAAGTCATCCAAGAAATCATGTGTCAACCTGAAACTGTAAAAGATGTCTAATCATTCCTTGGACATATTGGATATTATAGACATTTCATTGAGAACTTTTTGAAGATTGCAAAACTGTTGGTAGAATTAACAAAAAAAGGATGTACCCTTTGAATGGACCAAGGAATGTGAGTTAGCTTTCTAAACCTTGAAGAAGAAGCTTGTAGAAACACTCATTCTACAAGCTCCTGACTGGTCCAGACCATTCTATATAATGACTGACATGTCCAATTTTGTTTTAGGAGTTGTACTTACATAGTTAGATGACCAAAAATGTCCCTATTACATTCACTATGCAAGTTGAAGCATTGCTAGTGCACAACTCAACTATACCACAATAGAAAAAGAGTTAATGGTCATGGTGTTTGCACTAGAGAAATTTAGGCACTATGTATTAGGCTATAAGGTATTTTTACACACACATCATAGTGTGATTCAGTTCCTTATGAATAAACCAATTGTGAGCTCTCGCATCATATGATAGCTTGTGATCTTGCAAGAGTTCGATATCACAATAGTAGATCGTAAGGGCACCGAGAATGTTGTTGCTAATCATTTATCTTAGTTGCGATGGGACAAAAAAGAGGATGAATACCTAATTTTGGATTGCTTCCTTGATGAACTCCTCTTTGCAGGTGTAATAAATAATCAATCACACATAGATACAAATTGGTATAGTAGCATTCTTACTTATCTTTTCACACAAGAAACACCACAAGGGCTAAATGTTAGAAAGAAACAACAATTTCTCCATTGCGTCAAACATTTCATGGAAATTAATGGACACCTTTACAAGGTGTGTTTCGATGGCTTGGTCCGATGGTGTGTTCTTGATACAGATCAATTGCGAGTTCTCCAAGATGCTCATGAGGGCCCTTTTGGGGGTCATTACATTGGGAGACGAACAATTTTTCTTGTAGGATATTATTGGCCTACATTATTTTGGAACACCCATCATTTTGTCCAATCTTGTGTGCACTGCTAACATGATGAGGGAATGACTGCTAGAATGGAGAATTCACAACAATGGATTTAACCCTTAGAACCCTTCAACATATGGGGTATTGATTTTATGGGGCCTATTACACTGATGTCCAATGGAAAATCATACATTGTTTTTGCCATTGATTATTTTACAAACCTTTAACCTATTATCTACCATACCCATAACCTAGCCAATGTGCTTCATATCGAGGCAAGGTATCAACTACATTATATCTTATCTATCCTTGCTAACTCGTGATTGTGTTGTGTGTGTAGATGGCGATCACATGAACAATGGATTGGGATAGGAGGGAGCACTTAGGATGGACTGGAGCAAGAGCAAGAGCATTGCTACAAAGTTTATGAGAAAGCTCAACTTTATTACTACACACACTATTTTGCTCAGGTATAACAGTGCTCAAATAAAGATTTGTACACTCAATGACTCTTGCTGTATGCACTTGGAAGAATATTCTAACTCTGGAAAAGAAAAATTGCAAGAGCTATGCTATGCTATGACTAATATAATTCCAAAACCATGCGTCCAAGTGTTATATTTATAGGTTGGCACACATCTTCCGATATTGGATATTTGACATTACTTCTAGGTCCCTAATATTGAGTATATCAGGGCTCTAATATTAGATATCCAATATTGAAGCTAGACAAAATACACTTCATTGAATTTGCTTAAAAATTTTGAAAAATATGGAACTAACATTTAATTTACAAATAATAATAAATAACTTTGACTATTGCATTATAAAATATTTAAGTATTTACAATGAGAGCTATTAAAATTAGATACCAAATAGAATTTGGTAGCTGCTAGCTATATAAAATTAACCAAGATGGAATTATCACATCATGCTTGGAGGTGAATGCACTTATGGCTCAGATTGTCCTTCATCATGTCTTTGTTCAACTAGTGTTCTAGGCTACCTTGCTGGTACTTTTAAAAACTTGAAGGCACCCAATACTACCTTCATCTTCTCTTTTTTACTTTGATAGTCGAAACAATATCACCTAGACTAGCTAGCATTGGTATATTCTATAAACATGGCATTATTGAAAACATTTCTTTCATGTTCATAAACTAGGCTATGAAATATTTATGTTCTATGTTAAACTTATGGATAATATTCTACAATTCCTAGTAGTCATTCATTCTTCTAGCTAGGTTCTCAGCAACTGATCATTAATCTTTAAAGTTACTTGTGAAAACATTAAGCTCCATGTTAGCTATTTCTAGCTTTTCTTTATATCCTTAGGGAGCTTAAATTAGGTCTCATAATAGAGGTAGAAGCTAACCACTTACTTCTTCAACTCTAACCTTGACCTTGCTATAGTCAGTATTGCCAAGTTTGTGTAGCATAGGCTAGTTAACTTCATATACTTTGTCATCTCTTTAATCAACAACTTCTTCAGGAAAATTTCTATTTCGTTGTATGCATTGAGTCCATTAAATATGAGTTTTCATGAATCACCTCTTTGTTAAAGTTATTGGATGACTTCATTTACCTTTTCCTTTGCCAACTTGATTTCTTTTTCATTTACCTCTTTAAGAATTCTAACTTAGTCCCTATAATGATTCTTCACCTTCTCATATTTAAGAACTTCATTCTTCCAGGTGGTGATCTTGATTGTAGTCTCTTTGTAAAGGACACAAACTTCCTCCATTAAGAGATTTTTTTTTTCTACAAGCAACCTCCTAACATCTTAATTTACTTGGCAAGCTATTCTTGTTGTTAGTGGGTGCATTCTAGTACTTGTTTCTTTTTCTTCTTAACTTTCTACAAACACTAATTTTTCTTGGTGAGAGTTATATTTGCCTTGAATGTGTATTGAAAGTTACAATTTGTAGAATCCAATATTTCTTTAAATAGTAATGTATCAGAGGCTACTATCTCCTTGGCATTCTCGACCTCTTGAAGTCTTTGTTGAAGCTATTGGAAGGCTTCATCGCTAGTAAATTTTTTCCAAAGAATGGATGGATCTAATAAGTAAGCCCTCAATTCCATAATATCTACTATCAATAGTCATTTACTAGTGATGGCTTCCTTGAGTTACACTTGGGTAATTAAGAGTTGACCCCTTATTTCTAACAACTTTGATTGGGTTGCTATAAATTTTTCTAGGAAATCAAAGACCTTTGAAATTAGTTTCCTAGTTTCAACTAGTCACTCCACCACTTTTTTGGGTTGTATTGCACCCATTCCCTTTCTACTAGCTTCTAAATATACTTAAATGTTTACCATTATAGAAATATTAGAAACAAAGGCTACAAGAACACTCAAAGCTTTAACAATTCTATTGACCATCATCTTTGCTACTGTCTCCTAGCCCGTATGTAGCAAGATTGTTATATCTTATCCATTCTCTACTATGATGAAGAAATCCATTGCATTCCTAGAGATTTTAGGAATCTTTTATTCTATGATAGATGCAGTGACATCTTAGGCATTGAGATCAACATGGATAAAAGTCTAATTCCTTCATGTAGAGAAGTGATGGATCAAGTTGTCTCATGGTTCTTAAAACTTCATTGAGATGGCTCATAGTCAAACAATACACTAAAGATTCACCACCACCCCTAGATGCTTGTTTTTATAATTACTACCCTCTATGTTTCCTTGGACATTCAGTAGATGCTAGCATTTCAAGCATCATCTTAGGTACTATTAGTAGTAAAAACCATGGTTCCTCTTCATCTTAAAGCTTAATAGAGACTCTATCTTTCATCATCTTTTATCATGATGTGATGAAGTCTTATGGACTACATCATTAGAGTATCAAGTAATCCCTCCTATTTTGTAGATTTTTTGAATGAGACATGAAAAGGAGAATATCTCCCAATCTTTCTCATTCTCCTTGAATATTTTCTTAATCTCTAAGAAGATGAGCTAAGGAATGTTAACTAATAATTTTTCACTCAAAGTCACATATGCCTTTGTAGAGAATGTTGTAAGCTTGCTTGGCCTCGTAATTGGATTGAGGTGATAGTCTACAATCTTGAGGTAGGCACTCTCTACCTTGGTGAAGGCACCGTACTTCTTATGATCCACTTCATAGCATCACTAAGTTCAATTTTTCTTAACCTTACATCTACCTGATTAGAGACTTTGCCCCATTATTAGATAATTTGAGGGCTTTTGCAATGGGTTCTATAGAGTAGGAGATAGCGATATATTTGATCTTTATAGTCTCATCTCCTTTGCGGTTATTTTACAAGAGGTACAACTTCCTAAGGTACCATTTTTCGCTAGTGAAAATGGTGGGCCATAACAAAGATCCTTGTAGTTGTGTTCAAACCTCTTCCAATGCTAACTCTAAAAAGAAACCAAAGTTTAGTTCTTGTAGAATTGTGCTTTAGATTTCATTCTTACCTTTTCTATGTACACCTCTAGGAGAGTGATCTCCAAGTTTGTCTTGGGTTTTGGAATCTCATCTTGCCTAAAATACCTTGCCCCTATGATGAGAATCTAAAGGATAGATTTTACCTCAGGTTCTTCTTGTAAGGGCCTAGTGGCATGTGTTAGTTTGATAACTTGCTTTTGTTGTTTTGGTACTACTACTATCCTCTCTCTCCCCTTAGTCTTTCCTCCCTAGGCTACAGTGGTTCACTTACTTTCAATCCTCATTTTTATGTCATCTAATCTATTGAGTATTAGTAAATGTTTTTGATAAATTTTGGCATTGATGCCCCTACAACAAAGAAAGTATCTTTGGAAGTTCACAAGTCAAAAAAATGGATCAAATTATATATTTTGAGAATATTTTAGGCTCCAAAAATTACAAAAATTCCTTTTAAGTTTAAAGAAAAATGTAAAATTTGGTGCTAAGGATCACACGTACATATAGTTTATTTAGTCTACATTAACAAAAATGCAGCGATGGAGATGTGTCAACATAGCCATTCACACACATTTTTAAATTAAGAATCTAAGAGATTTTTGGAGAGTCTGGAAGTTAAACAAGAGTTAAGTGAAAGCTAGAAAAAAGTGAAAAGAAGGCAAGTAATAAATCATTAGTTTTATGATAGACTTAAAGTGAAAAGAAATTTGTGGATTCTTAAATAAGATATGTTTTCAAAATAAAAGATAACTCCAAGTTAGATAATGAAAATCATCAAGATTATAGTCAAATGAACTAAGTCACATGGTGATGGGATTTCAACTAGATGATCTAAGAGCTATGCAAGTGGATCATCGTCAAAGCAAGCTGATGCCCTAAAATGCCCTTTCATGACCATATTACAAGGAGTTCATAGATACATTGGAAATTTAATGTTGATCCAACTTAAACACCATACCCATATACTACTACCCCTAGGATTGTGTAGTCTAGAAAACTAAAAATTTTCAAAATAATTATGATATGTTATAGAAATGTGAGAAAA
>MNCI01007248.1:0-31101 GCA_015680685.1 Gnetum montanum
CATGTTTTCTGATCCTACCTTATTCTTCATACCTATGTGCATATTGACATTGGGTTGTGAAGTTTTTTTCCATGTTTTCTTTGGGGATTATACTTACCATTGTTGTTGTACATGATTTTTTTAATGGTGGTTTAATGCTTAAGGGTTTCATATAATTTTTAGCATTCTTGCATCCTACTATGCTTTGGTAAGTGCACCCTTAAGCTAGGAAGATAACATCATTTAGTTCCACTTGGAGAACACTTGCTTGATCCATAAACTGAAATCCTCCCTCAAAAAGAGGATTTGAAGGTGAAGGTGTTGTCTCCTAGAACTATAATCACAGGACATGCACAATACTTGGTATTTGAATACAAACGAAAAATAATATACTAAAGATAATTCATCATACCTAAGGCATATTTAGTTCCTCAGGAATGTCAGAGAACTCTTCTTGCTATTCATCATTCCATAGCCTCTCTCTCTCTCTTCTCATAGTGTTTATTTATAATATATCCTATGTCAAAGTATTTTTATTGTTATATTCCTCCACATTGATCTTGTCATGTGTCTAGTCATAGTTATTGTAACTTGATTATTAAAGTTATGGAACTGGCTTTATCTAGTCATTAGGAGATGATGAAGCATCTTATAGTAATTTGTATATAAATAATAAGAATTAGATCTAGAAAGTGTTTTAAACATATTGTGTTTATAGTCTAGTGTGTTTGGTAGAGCTCTTTCTCCCTTGCATAAGATGATTTATGTCCTTGTTTGTATGTGCTTTGGGTTATTGCTCTTATAAGTGTGTCTAGACTCTATTAGAGTGTTGCCATGCTTACATATCTTAGAATTGTTTGGTTGATGTTGTGTTTAATGTTTGTGTGGTACATAAAGCTTAGGATATTTTCTCATTTTTACTATTGATGGCTTTAACATTAAAACATTAAAAAGATCATAAAACATCAAAACAACAAAAATATTTATTTAATTATCCTTTTCATAAGTTATGACAACTCAACCTTACTCAAGAAGGTCACAACTACATGACATGGTACTAGGCCATTGAGATTATGAGTAAAAGCCATTTTATTGCATTTTATATATGGTGTTATACCTATTCCTTAAGGGATTATGACATGTGTGAGTTTGTGTGTGATGGGATGCAATATTGCAAGGGCCGCAATATTGCGTACGCGATATCGTGGCCATCGCGATATTGTGTATGCAATATCGTGGCCGTCGCGATATTGTGTATGCAATATCACGGTGCACCATCATATCTATAAATAAGAGGTGGCTCTCCCTTGTTTCATCATCCTAGGATAGAAGTAGGGAAACTATCGCAAATTGATCACTCCAGAGATAGAATATTTTCTATGTGCCCGTAGTAGGAGTCTCAAAGTGAACGGATCTTTATTCGAGCAACATTGTACTTGAACACAAGTTGTGTACGACAATAAAGATGAGCTTTCTGGATAAACCTTGCAGTGCATGGAATAGGATTTTATTATTGTTATTTCTTATATGTTATTTATTACCTGTTAACACGGAATGAGTACGACTTGATTACGAGCATTTAAGAATGTGTACGGCTAATCAAGGAACGGATGCTCATCGCAATTAGTTTCTCTCTCACCCTTATCTCCTAGTAACACGAGATGAGTACAACTTGATTATGAGCATTTAAGGATGTGTACGGATGATAAAGGAATAGATGCTCATAACGCTTAGGCTAGCTAAGTGCCTTAGTACGACCACTTCGAGCATGTGCGTTACGCATGGTGATCCCAACAGTGATTATCGTTTGGTAGCCATAGTTGCATAGGTTCACGGTGTGTACGGTAAGTGGGAACAGATGCTGATGCTAGGTAATTTAGACTTAGTTTATTAATTAGCGTTAGTAATTAGTTTCTCAACCCTTCACCTTGTTAGCATAGGAGACATAAAACATAAAAGACTATAAAAATCATATACCTCAGACTCGCTTAACCATACACCGTGACAACTACAAGTAAGTCTGGGAAGACAACGAATAATTAACCCTAAGTGTTCCAAGAGGTGTGTAGGCACTTAGTCTTTGGAGTTCGACTAGATCGTGTGTGCTACACTTGTATTCGTATGGTTGAGTGTAGGGGTATCTCGCCACTCATCATTGGCACCATTCTCGAGGACTAAGTGTTTGTGTGCCAAATAGAACATAAAGGATATCACTCAAATCTTTGGGATCCTAAACGAACCTTCGGGTTAATTAACAGAAAAATTTTATAACAGTGAAATAGCACACTGATAAAAATATCTTCTTCTCACAAAAGTAATTCACCACCTAGGACTAATACTAGAGATAGTCGGCAACATAAAACACATAACCAAAATCAGCCAAGTCCTAAACAATACAAGATAGTCTATACTCATCCCGATGAGTATATTCCAAACTTTACCTTTATCCTCCATCAAGATGAATTGCTACGGTGGAGAGATCTGCAAAGTAACATCGTGTTACCCCTAGATCGATCAGTCCCTAACATGCTCTTCCATGCCTTGGCATAGATTAGCATGACAAAATTATTTGCTGAATACGCTGTGGAAGACTTTGATATGAGGGATTATCATCCCACAGAAGCACAACGTATGAGGGACTCAAGGTAGGAGAGTCAACATACACTTTTGAAGGGGAAACGTCCACACATCCTTAGTGAAATAGGGGATGAGGAACCCCTTATAACGGGTTCTCTAACAAATGATGTTCCCCCTCCTAACGATGGTGAGGAGGTTGGGTATCAGAACCTATGCTCAACGATACATAACACTAGTTGTGATCCCCATGAACGTCAACTATTCATAAAGGGAACAACCATTCATGCTAAGGATGGGCACTTAGATCATCATAACGATCGGAGCTGAAGCAGACGAAGAGAAGGAAAGAAACATCATCATCGTGATGGTTCCCCTTACTCTTCTCCTTCATCTCATCACTCACCCTCTTCTTCCATGTCTAGGCGTAGCCACCATGAACATAAAGGTGAGGATAGAGGTAAGATAGATGAGAGACCTCAATGGCAAGGTCGAGAGAGAGGATAAGGAAAAGGATGTAGGGAGAGTAGGGAACAACGAAGGCATCACAGGAGTTATGAAATAGATGATCATGATGAGCCCCTACTCACAACCCAAAGTATGCTTGACATAACGAAGGCTATTAGGATTTCAACAAGGCACCAAAAGGACAGTCAGATCAAGCATTTAGATATGAACAATATCCCATGTTTTGAAGGGGGATACAACACTGATCTGTAGCATCATTTACAGGCATTCCATGATGCCTGTGCCTTGCAGAATATAGAAAATGAGTGGAAAAAGCTTAAGTTGTTCCCAAGGATACTCACTAAAGAAGCAAAGAGTTGGTACCGGTCCTTAGAATTGGCAACCATCAGGAGGTGGAGTACGATGCTAGAACTCTTCAACAATAAATATCAGACATACTCCAGAGTGTCGAATTTGTGTAAGCAAATCCAAGGCTAGAAACAAGGTACTTCTGAACCCTTCGATGCTGCCATGGCCCGCTACTACACATTGTTACATTGTTGCCTGAGCCATGGGTATGCTCAGTAGGATCAACTTCATCACATCGTGGATGGGCTAAGGAATGAAACGAGAAGAACCCTTGGGACTTATGCCCAAGGGAGACTATCACAACTTAGAGCCCATGAAGTACATCGCTTGTTGGAAAAAGTAGCAAAAGAAGAAGATGAGCTATGTAAGAGGGAAAGTGCAGAAGAATACAACTGCGATCCCTCCCTTTGAAAGAAGTGAGTGAAATTCTATGATGAGGAGGATGAGTCATCACTCGAAGATTTGGTTAGTCGAAAAACCTTGCTGATCCAAAAATTAACAACAAAAGTATCAGCTAAGGTAGATCAGTTGTGGGATTCCTTACACTCAAGACTTGAAAGTGTTTTGAAAATTGTAGAAGAGTCTAAGGATGAATAAAGTAGTGACAAAGGTAAGGCAAAGTAGAGAAATTCAAGCCTTGAACATAACAAGGGTAAGGGAAAAATTCCTATCTCTGATGAGGCTATGGACTCTGATACAGACGATGATAGTGGATCTAAGATCTGCCAATCTAACCATAGTAAGGGATCTTGTCCAGTTATCTCACATGTACAGGAGATTTTTGCTAGGCACTTAAATGGATGGATCTGTAGGGCATCATGCACGACTATAGCAGGTATCCGCACAGATTTCACAGCGTTATCGATAAATGGATCCATCAACGCCCCAGCAGCAGCATGCTTGATGTTTTGCTCAATCTCGGCAATTCCTCCCACATGTCACTAGTGGATACCAAAGTATTAACCAGCGTAAGTGCACAGTTAGTTTTTCCAAGTCTTGTTTCAAAATTTAGATGCATTTTTTCCCAACATTAGTTGGAAAATTTCTTTCGCGCTTTCTTTCTTTCCTCCTATAAGAGTTTAGTTAAATTTATGATGAACTAGAGAAGTAGCACATAACCCCAATTCAGAAAGTCTGGTTAGCTATGATGGATTAAGTCTCTTTGGACTGTGTAGTGATAGATCTAGAATATCCTCGTTATTATAGGGATTACATAAAAAATTCCAACCTTGCTAATGAGACAAAGGCACCAAGACCGTTCAATGTTCTAGCCTTCTAGGTATGGATTGGAGTTGAAATAAAATGGATATGGATAGCATGGGTGTACAGGACACTCATCTCTGGTTGTAAATTCTGTATTCATTTGAATAACTGGAAAAATAAGCATGGAAAGCAGCTTCTGCTAACTAATTGATGTAAGATACTTTGACATCATGCGGTGGTTTGGCACTTGGAAATCTAAACCTATTTGTAAGTGGTCGACATATTTGCTTTGAGGTTATGGCCTCTATGCCCTACAAAGGGATGATATTTTAACTTCTAAATATTTCAAAGGAATTGTTCACCCATCACCACCATTACTTTGTTCATAACATTTAGAAACCACACCCTCAAAAACTATGACATCATGTAACAAGCCCCAAGATTTCATGCTACCGACTTATAAGGAACACAAGGTATTTCTTTCTTCTATTTTTCTTAGAATATTATGAAAAATGAACGTCTAATATTTCAATGATAATGATTTAACAGGAACTAGTGGTGGCTGGAATAGACACTACGAGCACAACTTTGGAATGGGCCATAGCAGAGCTTATACAGAATCCACACATAATGAAGAAATCCCAGCAAGAAATCGAGAAGGTCGTTGGTCATGAAAGATAGTGGAGGAGAAATACATGGCTGATTTGCCATATTTGAGGGCCATTGTTAAGGAAACTCTGCGTCTACATCCTGCAGCACCTTTTCTAGTGCCACACAAAGTTGAATGTGATTGCATGATTAGGGATTTCCTAGTACCAAAAGATGGATAGGTCATTGTCAATTATTGGACCATTTCCAGAGACCCAGGCGTGTGGGAGGATTCTCTGAAATTCAGACCAGAAAGGTTTTTGCATACAAACCTAGACTTCAAAGGACAGAATTATGAGTTCATACTAGTTGGGTTGGGCAGATGAATGTGTGTGCGAATGCTGCTTGCTAACATGATGATTCACAGTTTTCTGGCTGCCTGCCCTGATTGAAGGATTTGATTAGGCTAGCATTGATAATGATGATGAGGTGGACATGGCTTACTAAGTTGCAGTCACCATGCACAAGGCCCGCCCGCTTGTGGTTAAAGCAACCCCACGTTTAGACTCCACTTTCTATCAGTAGGGGGCGTTGCAATAGTCCATAGACTAACTTGACTTGTTTAACCTATAAAAGCCTGGTGCCGGTATTCAACTGAGCAGAGCATGTGTGGTTTAGTTATAAAGCCAAAAGGTTAATTTCTGATTGTATTCAAAAGTTGTAAATTCAAATCAGTAGATGTAACCATGATTCAAATGATGTGTGGATAATAGAAAACTTCTGACAATGGCCATTTTTCTTTTTGATCTTTCTTTTTAAGTTACAAATTGATTTTCAATATTCATAAGGCTTTAAGTTATTTAGCTTGTGGACAGTTGATCTAACTCATAGACAATTTAACTGAAATTAAAATTTTTTAACTTTTATAGATCTATTTGATGATATAAACATTTATACCATGAGTTTTGAAAACATCATTAAGAAAATTTATAAGTCAATTAATTTATAATCTTTTGATAATTACAGTATTAGCCATATCCATAAAATCTATATGTGTAACAATAAGGTATTAGTTTGGATTTGATTTAGAAACTACAAGTTGTAGATTTAATTCTAACAGATAGCATTGGTCTATGAATTTAACAAGCAACCTTGCCTTTCATCAAATATTTAAAAATTTATTAACTTATAAATTGCACATTCATTAACTCAGAAAATTTTTAATTTGAACTTTTGTTCACTACAAGCCTACTTAAACTATTTTTTGCAAATTGTATTACCTACCATATCTACAAAGTGAGAGTATCAATGAAAGTGTAGTGGAAGTAGGGCACCGAAGCAAACTACAAAGTAAAAATAAAAACAACAATAAGTAACAATAAACAACTATAAGTGCAAAAGGCTAAGAGCTAGAACAATTAGAAGATGGATCATCAACAATGGTAGTGGAGTAAACTGTAGAGTAGTAGCAATGATGGTGTTGTGGCCAACCTTGCCCATGCTATTGCATGGGGCCATGGTTAACAAAACTATTATGTAAAATCATATACCATTTCACTAAGCAATGTTGACGTGTGGGAAGGTAAACTAATGTGCAGGGAGGTGGAACCACATGCAAGGAGGTGAAACATCACTAGCAAGTAGCTATAAAGTAGATAATGAAGATGATGGTAGGAGGGGGAGCAAGCACCTCCTTAACAAATCAAGATCTTTTCTTGAACAACTACATCTCTCTCCATTGAGGTGCACAAAAATGGGCAGGGGGGCCTCTAGGGGCTAAGAAACTAGAGGATGGTGGTTCTCTCTCTCTCTTTTCTCGTATTTTTCTTGGGGGATAATGGTGTAGTTGTGCACAAACAGTGGGCACGATAGGTGGGTTTTACATTTCCATTTCTTTATTTTTGGCGATAGACCGATGATAGTCAGCAATGGTAGAGTTGCATGGATGACAATAAACAATCCTAACAATAAACCAAGAGGTGGTAGTTTTATTTTCCCTTTTCGTGGTAGACCCGTGATGGCAGCAAATGTAGGATTGTAGATAGCAACACATCTACCAACACATGATAGCAAGATCTGGTAGCTCTCTCTCTCTCTCTCTCTCTCTCTCTCTCTCTCTCTCTCTCTCTCTCTCTGCTACGGTGTTGCAGTACTAGATAGTAGCAATTGTAGGCATAGGTTCTACAATTTCATTCTATTTTTAGTAAGGGATGCATCCACATCAAGGTTCTCCAAATAGGGACAAATTTCCCTCTCTCATGCTAATGACAAGGCACGTTCTCTCTATGTGTCATAGACACATTAGTGGGCTCCTTCATCTAGCCTCTTCTCTCTTTGTTCCTCCTCCAATGGCTATAGGTAGTGTTGGCTACAATAACATTTGCAACAGATCAATAATAAACAACAACAACTAGGAAGCATGGAAAATTTATTTTGGTTACCCTTTATATTCTTGAATTTGAGACACCTATTCCAATTAAAATTTTCATTTTTTTTACTATTTTCAAAAGGCTACATAGCCCTCTCCAACTAAGACTATTCCTGGGTTTCGGTTACCCATACGAGAGGCACCCTAGGCAATAGTATCCTAAAACAAGTTTTTCTTTTCTGGGTGTTGGTACATCCAAGATTTATGTATCAACACCTTTTTGGTGCTAGAAGGAGAGCCTTTCTCCCACCTTTTGTTTATCAACTCTTCTTGCCATTTTCTTATGGCTATTTTATTTCTCATCTTGTCTTGCAAACTATTGAATTTTTTTAAAACCTTTGTCTTCAGATCCTTTATTTTTTGCCTTTTTCGCATGCTTCCCATTTTCTAAAAATTGTTGTTATCGATACCTTTTTTCTATAACCCTTGTTTCCCAGTTCCATTTTTGAATTTTTGATTTTGGTGGTCCTTACCTAAGTCCTAACTTAGGTGAGGCTATTTTATTATTCAATTTTAAATTTATTTTTCAAAATTCTTCTTATTTTATATTTTTCTTTTAAGATTTCATGGTTTTTGTTGCTCCTTGCACTTGCATGCAATTTTTTGTTTGGGGGCTAAGTGTTGTGGCCAACCTTGCCCATGCTATCGCATGGAACCATGATCAACAAAACTATCTTGTAAAATCATACATCATTTCACCAAGTGATGTTGACATGCAAGAAGGTGAATCAATGTGTAAGGAGGTGGATTGATGTGTGGGAAGGTGAATCGATGTGTGAGGAGGTGGACCAACATGTAGAAAGGTAAAATGTCACTAATAGGTAGCTATAAAACAAAGAATGAAAATGACATTAAGAGGGGGGGGGTGTGTGTGTGGGGGTGAGGGCCTCCTTAACAAATCAGGCTCTCTTCCTAAACAACTACATCTCTCTCCATTGAGGCATATGTATATGGGTAGGGGGAGTCTTTTGCGACTGAGAAACTAGTGAATGATGGTTTTCTATCTCTCTCTTGTTCTATTTTTCTTGGTGTGATAGTGGTGCAACCATGCACGGATGACCGATGTAGTAGGTTGGTTCTACAATCCCATTTCTTTATTCTTGGCAACAGACTGATGATAGTCAGCAATAGCAGAGCTACATGAATGATTGTCAACAATCTCAGTAGGAAACCAAGAGGTTGTAGTTTTCTTTTCCCTTTTCGTCGTAGACCCATGATGGTTGCAAACGTAGGACTGGAGATAGTAACATGTCTACTGGCACATGACAACAAGATTTGGTAGCTTTCTCTCTCTCTCTCTCTCTCTCTCTCTCTCTATGCTATGGTATTGCAGCAATAGATAGCAACAGTTGCAAGCACAAGTTCTACAATTCCATTCTATTTTTGGTGGATGGTGCATCCATGATAGGATTCTTCAAATAGAGGAAAATTTCCCCCTCTCGTGTTGCCAACGGGGCACATTTTGTTTGTGTCAGAGACACATCAACAAGCCCCTTCATCCAACCTCTTCTCTCTCTCTCCCTCCTCTGATGGCTATAGGCTATGTTGGCTATGACAACATCTGTAATGGACTAGCAGTAGCAACTTAGAAGCAGGGAAAATTTATTTTGATTACCTTTTGTATTCTTGAGTTTGAGATACTCATTCCAATTAAAATTATTTTTTTTACTATTTTCAAAAGGCCACATAGTCCTCTCCAATTGAGACTATTCCTGAGTTTCCCTACCCATACAGGAGGCACCCTAGGTAATATTATCCTAAAACAAGTTTTTCCCCCAATGTTAGCGTAACCAAAATCTATGCATCAACATATGGTAGCAAGTAGCAATGGATAGCTATAAGTGTGGAAGGTTAAGAGTTATAGCAACTGAAAGATGGATCAACACTGGTGGTGAGCAATGGCTAGAATTGCCACATGAGTTGCAATAGAGTAGTAGTAGAGACAAGTAAAGGGCAACTGCTACTACAATAGAAGAGAAAAAGAAAAGTTCTAATATTCAACTACAAAGAGCTTATATTTATTTCCACCATGGAAGTGTAGAATTAGCTAGAATTAGGTCAATTATGTTTATTAGAGGTGAACAATCGAGTGGTTGTAGTAAAAACTCATCTATGTATGAATATAACAACTACTAATGTACTTCATAGTTGGGCTATAACTTCCTTAGGTGTTAAATGTGATGCTATATCTTGGAATTTGAATTAGACTTCTATTTTGATGGAACGGCCAATAATTTTCTATGGTCAGTGCAATGAGATTTGCAGAACCAATCATATATCACTTCCAATAATTTTCTATGGTTAGTGCAATGAGATTTTCAGAACCAATCATATATCACTTCCAAGCTATATTAGGAGTTAAACCACTATTCTACTATTTTTGCAAAATTAGGTGACATAAGCCAATTTTTAGATATAAATTAGGTTTGATAGTACATTGAGACAATGGGAAGGATGATTTCATCATGTTTAAATAGCGATAGCATACTTGGAAAGCAGTACCTTGAATTGAATGGGAAAAGTATCTTTACCTAGTAATCCTCCTCAAATTTTTTCCTCCCATATAATTCTAATAAACTTATGTGAGAATGTTGTGTACTCTCTATGGTCCTTTGATTGTATGAGAAAAGTCAATATATAATTTTCAAATATAAAGAGCTAAAGATTACTAGACTTAGAAAAATTCTTGACTCTAAAAAAGTAAAGATCATGATGATAAAATTAGAGCTCTAAAGTCAAGGGATAGGGCATCGTTGATGATTAGGATCTTGCTAATTAGGGTTAATCAAGGGATGAAGATCATTGAAAGCATGATGTAAAAAGGATAAAATTCCAGTAAGACTTCATGTAGTTTAGATCCAAATTGAAGGTGCGGTGTGAAAAGGAAATTCAATTTTAATAATACTTAATTAAAATTATAGTTTGGACCCAAATCTATGTAGTAAGGGTGGCCATGACAATCACTAAGTGAATTTTCTTAAAAAGATAAGATTTCAGATGTCTAGCCATGGTAGGATGGACATGACTTAGGAAAGACTAGAAGTCATTATGCTCAAATTTCTATGACCCATCAACTAAAGCCAGAGATGGATTTTCCCATCTATCCATAGGGAAGGCCTCCACTAGCCACATATTCATAGATACATTTCTCTTACTCATCACCACTTGAACCCAAGTTAGAGAGTGATTACAAGAAGTATAGAGTTTGTATACTAAATATAAGCCTACACAATAAGAAGATTTGATCCCAAAAAGTCTAAGTTAAAATTCTAACCAATAACAAGTATTTTTATATGTGGAAACTTCAAAAGCAAGACATTTTAAATAGTCAACCTTATTTCAACACAGCAAAATACATTTTATACTATTGTATTCAATCATTTAGTATTCATTAGTAACCTTTATCGTACTAAATGGTTATAGTATAACCCCATCAATTATAAGCCATCAATAAAGCTACTTGGTTTTAGGTCAAGGTCTTCAAAAGAAAATCTTTCCTTTCTTTTCCTTTTACTATATGTGCAAAGCCCTTAACAAATCTTTCAAGGGGTTGATTAGCTATGCTACTGTATGTTTAAATGTAGAGGGAAAGGGAGTTGAGAATATTACTAATTGCTCACTAATTATGGCCCTTTCTTCCATTAGATCTATCTTCACCAACAATAGTACGATACTAATAAGTTAATCTACCTCATCTCACTAATCATAAAATATAGTAATCATATAGTCTTTTTCTAGGCCTAGTAATGTTTTCAAGAAGGCCTATCATCTATTGATAGTCTTCTTGAAAACATAACTTATAAACAAGCTTTAGGACAAACAAAATAGGTATTCATGTGTCATAAAAATCCAAAAATGATCTTATTGGAAGAGATAAATATCTAATCAATATGAAAGTTATTTCCATGTAGAGAGAGAAGGGGTGAAGATAGTTGTTGATAAAATCATTTTAGTCATGTGATGTACACACCCATTAGAAGCAAAAGAAATGGACAATGAATATATGAAAATTGGTAAAATTTTAAGCCCAAACTTAGGTGTAGGGCACATAAATGTATCAATGAAGAAACCCTAAAACAGAGATGAAATTGAAGAATCTATCAAACCAAACTATAAAAACAAGGAAACGCATGGCCCCTCTTGGCTAGGTTAGGCCATGATTTAAAATGACACGTATGGCTCAGGTAGAGCCATCACTAATGATAGTTATGACTATAGTGCATCAACAAAGGTGACGGTCAAGAAAGCATCTATTCTGGCTTGGAGGAGACAACATCGAGGTTGTAGCAAGGCATTACAGATGGTAGGTTTTTCCCTAAATGTGGGAAGAGGGCGATGCAATATCATGCCACAAAATAAACATACAATTACTTTGTTTACACATTTTATGTAAATGTGTTGGCAATGCAACAACAAAGCTACAAAGCCTTAACAACATTATTTTTTATACTCAAAGCCGGTTGTACTTATATTGCCTTTCTAAAAGACGTTGGGAAAGTAAAGTACTTGGAAAATGTAAAGGACTTAATCAAAGTAAATATGTTGAAAAGTAAAATTAAACTAAGTAAGAAAAATAAACTAAGTAAAATGCTACAATAGTGGAAAACAATCTCTATCTTTATTTCTAGTCTTAAACTATGCCCAAGAACAATTCACTCAAACAAAGATTCCATCCAATTTCTTAACACCATAATGCAAGCATTCACTATATTGCTAAGTGTAAATCAAGAAAACAAATTGCAAGAATTTGCCTAAGTGTTGGAATAAAGTTGTTTGTTTGACATGAGAGTGGGTTGATATTTATAGTGGAACCTAGGACCCAATACATTGTATCTACAATGACATAAACAAAGCTATGATATCATAGATACAATATGACTTAACACAGTTGCAACTTAGAGATTCCATATCGAAGGGTTACGTTCAGTAATCTACAAAATAAATGGCCCAAATTAAATTCTAGATCAACATGTATTTGTGCATTATGTTCGACAGAGGTGCGTGGGGATTCATCAAGATACAGGCAAGCAAATCTAAAAGTTGCAGTGACACTACGGAACCCGCAGCACGGCCATGGCCTTGTCCACGTGACCAGCGCCGGATTCTAGAACACAGAATTGCGGCAGTAGCACCAGATTCAGATTGCTGATTGCAGAAGTGATTAAACCTGAACCAGGCTGTAGGCTGTACGCAGGTAGAGTGAAGAGAAAGAAGAATTAAAAATGCGTACAGTGAAGAGAAAGAAGAATTAAAAAAATACATAATGCAGTATAATATTCAAATTATTCCCTACTCCCTGCGCCCGCATTGTTGGGTTCAGAAATACGTCCAAAGCCTTGAAGAATTTTCCTAGTCTCACGGATGGCATGAGACTGACACCCTGCAATTTCCCGTTTCTATTCCCGGCTTGCCACCATGCAAACCCAGCCAAAGATTGCTCCAAATTCGCCGAAGTTGTACAGGGAAATGTGCAAATTCCCTGCAACTTCTGTTTTCTTTCTCGTAACGTCAGCGGGTCGGTCATGCATGTAGCATGCAGTTTGAAAAGTTTCTTAAGAGTTGTACGCAAACATAGGGGCAATAAGTGCAGAAAAAAATAGTACTTGCCGCCAAACTCTTATTTAATGTCTGCGTCTGCGCGGGTGTGGGCTGCCTAGGCAGACCTTATCTTGCCAACAGCAGTTGTGGCCGTCACGTGTTATGGGCAACATTAAAATTTAACCCATGACACCCTGATAAGGTTTAGTTGCATTTTCTGCACGCCTCTCAATTTAAATGGATATTGCCGGAAGTCTGGACTGTGTGATTTGAGTGGAGCAAGAGACCCACTAAAACAGTATTATCTACGAAATGGGCTAAGACTACCCTAATTTTTCCTTGTATACTAGCAAAGTTTCTCATAATTTACCCTTCTTTATTCATTATTTCTTGGGTTTAAAGAACATAAAATACTGTCCCAGCAACTAGGCATGCGGCAGCTTCGGAGTTGGCGAGTATTAAGAACTGACACTCCAATAATGAAGACTGCTGCTGCTGTTTATGAATTTTCTGTTGCAGTAATATCCTGGACGTAAAATGCAGCCACTACATTCCATGTAATTAGATTATTAGGTTTCGGTTTCGGTTTCACATGCAGTGTCAGACTAGCTTAGAACTTTAGAAGTAGTCCACTGCACTGAAATTGTAAGAAATGATTTATGTTAAACTGATGACTCCGTGCAAGGAATTGGAGGCTACTGAAATTTCAAAATTTCCTACATTAATTTCAAAACGCAGGTTTCTGCGCAGCTTTTATCTCAACTTCATGACTTCATCTGATAAATTTTCACGTTATTCAGCTGTATACTGAATTTTTTTACTGAACTTTACTGGAACTCCATCTGTGTTCTTCATTACTGTACTGCAAAATCATTGTGCACACCCCGGCAATGCATTTGGGTGCGGTGGTCCTGTTTTCATTTCAAATTCAGGAAATTCTCAACGTACAGGAGGTTCCTTTGCTGTAAAGGCGGTCAGGACTGTTATTTCAGAGTAATTTATGAGATTTTTCATGGGTACCCTTCTTTTTTTTATGGTATGGCCTGCTGCACAGAAATAGCCATAGAATCGGTTGTGGTTCTGGGCAGTAAATCAAAAAGTGTTGTTGTCGGTTGGCTAAGAAGTGAGATGTGCTGTTGGGCAACGTAATTTGAGTGAGAAACCCATATGGATCATTTGCATTGCAGCCGTGCCTTTTATGCAAGATATCATTGAGGTTACTCTGCCTTATCTATAATACTAGGTAAATAATTTGCATAGGGTTAAAACCTATAGGATTTTTAATTTTCATGGAATTAAAACTTATTTAGTCATGGCCCCTTGCTAGCATGGTAGAGTTGGCATCAATAGTGTGGCTGTGTTGTTTGGGGACCTAAGTTGAGTGCTAAACTTTGGAAAGATATTGAAAGCATGCAAAAAACTTTTCTTCTCGATGAGTTAAAAGTGAATATGAAAATACCTTACTCAATATTGTTATATGATGATTTGTGTGTTCGCTATATTGACAAGATCCTGTCATCCATGTGATATGCTTTTGAAAGTTGGAATAATTTCTCTAAGCACTTGCAATAGGAGTAAGAAGTGTACACATCTTTATTTGAGCACTAATGTACCTGAGAACCTTGATATGATCGATAATAAAGACAAGCTTTCTTCACAGAGCACTTGGTCTTAGCTTAATGTTCACTTAATGCATTTGTTATGCATGTAGTTTACTTTAATGCATTTAATTAATTAATTAACTTGGATAATTAATACACATAAATACGACCATTTTGAGCATATGATTAATGCTCGGTAATCCCAATAGCGCTCAACACTTAGTAACTTAGTATGTTGTAACATGTTCAAGATGTGTACTACAAATGGGAATGGATGCTTGTGTCACGATTAGCTAAGAATTAGTTAGTTATTAGATTAATTAAACATTTAATTACTTCATTTTCAGCACTTAGGCAAATTAAGCGAGAAACATAAAAGTGATAAAAACCATATCCCTTAGTTACACTTAACCATACGTTTTCCATTCACAAGTGAAACTAATAAAACAATGATCATGTTCATTGGATTCACTACATAGACCAAGGTACTCAAAGAGTTAAAGTCTATGGAATTCGACTGAATCGCCTAGTGAATGCTAGTGATTAGTATGGTTGGGTGTAGGGATTGCTCACTATTCATCATTGACACCATTACTAAGGACTTTAGTTAGCTACATGCACTACCTAGGAGTTAGTGAAGTTATATAACAATGTTGTAATGAACCCTAAAGTCAACATCATTAAGAATAATAATAATAATAACAAAAGTACACTATTCTTCTTCTAATTTGATATGGCTTTTTCTCACAAGGGAGATTCTCCACTACTATACAAAGGTTGATCCAATTAGCAAAGGTGTGAAGGGTCAAACATGTTGGTGCCCCAATAATGCAAAGCGGTCTATACTCATCCCGATGAGTATGTCCCACACTTCACCTTCATCTTGCATCAAGATGAATAGCTGCAATGGAGGAACATGGAGGGCAACATTATGTTGTTGTTTGATCCATCAGTTCCTATGATTCTACACCAAACTCTCATGAAATTGAGCATCATAAGGCTTAATGCTTAGTATGTTGTATAAGACCATGACTATTGGGATTATTATCCCATTTAGGCACAATGAAAGAAAGAGAAAAAATAGGAGATTTTCTATGAGGTGTCAAAGGGGAAATGCTTCACAAACCCTTATTCTTACTAGGCCAAAAGGAAGGTGAAGATCCATTCTCTAGGGGTTCTCAAAACACTAGTTCTCCTCCTCTCTTCTTTGATGAAAGGGGCCCTGACCAAAATTTAGAGTCCACTATAAATTAGGGAAAAGTAGGTTTTATGCCCGATGAAGTGTCATTAAGTCAATGCGTCGATTGGGCCGCATATACGAGGCCGCGTATACGTAGCCGCGTTGACACGGGCCCATCGATGTAGCCTCCCTATGTCGACGTGGCCCTGTTTACCCAGCCACCTTTCCCAGCATATAAATAAGAGGGCCTTCCACCTCATTTAGGCATCTTTTTGAGTAGTTGTATTGAAACTCTTGCAGTTTGTTCCCGCAGGAGATAGAATATTTTCCAAGTGCCCGCAACAGGTGTAAGAAAAGTGATCGGCTCTTTATTTGAACGTTGATGTATCTGAGTCCATTGGCATGACGACAATAAAGACGAACTATTCAAGCATTCCTTGCAGCATTTGGACTTAGTTATTTCATGCATTTAATAGTTTAATATGTTTACGCGTTATTAGTTACTTGTTGATTACTTATGTTTTCGTTATTATAATTTCAATCGTTATTGTTCATTCGTAGTTCGTTAAAGCCATAAGTACGACCATCTCAAACGTAATCCAAACACTTGGTAAGCCCAGTGATGCTTAACGTTTGGTAACCCAATAGTGTTAGGAGATGCTCAGAACATGCTTGGAATATGGGACTGGATACTTATGCTAGGAATAGTTAGAATACAAACTAGGATAATTAGAGATTAGATAATAGTTTATTCCTAACTTTCCATACCTCAATTAGCTGCCGAAAATCTAATTAAAAAGATATAAAAATAATTAGCCTTAGTCTCACTTAACCATTGTAAACAGAACCTCACAAGTGAGATTAGGATGACAACAACTGTTCTAACCCAAGGTTTCACTAGTTAGAAGTTTGGTGTATATTAAGTTCTTATAGTTTGTGGATTTTGACCAAGTCGCTTATGAACGCTCATGATTCGTATGGTTGGGCATAGGGGTACCTAGCTACTCATCAATGACCATGGAGGCTTCAAAGGAGGGAGTTAAGGCAGGAACCAGGATAAGCACCATGATAGAGACAAACATGGTGATTACAACCATGACTAAAGTAGAGGGAGTAGCAAGCACTGTGTTGGTGTTGGCTCTCCTCCCTCTTCACCTTTGATGTTCTCATCTTCTTTTTCTTCCAGCTTTGACTGAAGCCACAAATGATGAGACTATGATGAAGGTGATTAGTGGGATAGAGATGATCATAGGGCCCATCGAAACAATAGAGACAATGGGTGTGGATAATCAAGGGAGGCCCACCATCATGAATGAAGGGACAATAGAGGGCATCATAGGCATCATGATCATCATAAGGGCTATGACTATGATGAGCCTTTGCTTGCAATGAGAAACATGCTAAACATTGCAAAGGCCATGAGGATTCCAATGAGGCATGTGAAAGACAATAAAATCAAACGGTTGGACAAGAACAATATCCCAAAGTTTGAAGGGGGATACAATTTTGATCCACAAATCATTTTCAAGCCTTTCATGATGTTTGTGTCTTGCAAAATGTTGATAATGAATGCCAAAAAATAAAGCTATTTCCTAAGATACTCATCAAGGAGGCTGAGATCTAGTACTAGTCCTTAGAAATAGAATCAATTAGAAAATGGAGTACAATGCTTGAACTCTTCAATAACAAGTATTAAAAATACTCCTGAGTGTCTAATCTAAGGAAGAAAATCCAAGGGTGGAGATAAGAAACACGTGAATTCTTGAATGCGGCCATGGGTAGATATTACTCTTTGTTGCATAGGTGCATAGGCCATGGCTTTTCTCAACAAGAGTAGCTCTACCATATCATATATGGCTTAGAAAAGAAATGAGGAGAACTCTTGGGGTCTATGCCCAAGGGAGATTTTCAAAACTAAGGGTCCATTAGATCCAAAAGCTAATGGAGTAGGTAGTTAAAGAAGAAGGAAAGTTGAGAAAAAGGGAAAGTGTGGAAGAGTACAACTGGGATCCTTCCATTTTAAAAAAAAAAGAAAGTTCAATTTTGTGACAATGAGGAGGAGGCACCACTTGATGAAGTGGTGTAACTTAAAATCTTACCAATACAAAAATTTGTTTCTAAAATATTGGCCAAGGTAGATGAAATATGTAATTCTTTGGATGAAAAATTCTGAACTATTATTAGAATTGTAGAAGAGTCCAAAGAGCAAGGTAGTGGTTGCGACTGAAGGAGAATGAAAGAAGTAGAATGTACCCATCAAAGGGGTTATGGAAAATTTGCTATCATCGAAGAGGTTATAGAGTCTGAAATAGATGATGATGGTGGATGTGATATCTACCAATATGAGCATCCTAAGGGATGTAGCCCCATTGTGTCACATGTGTAGGAGTTTGAGGTGTACATGCTAAATCCACCATCAAGGCAGCAGTACTCTTACCAACAACCATATCCATATGGGTACATATGTTTAGCAATCAATTTCTACATGTTTCTCTTCTAGTCATGCTTCTTTCCAACACAATTACTATCCTCATAAGTATTATAGAGCTTAATTTCTAAGAAGGGAATCCCCATTTCTATTTTATCTTTCTCATTCTTTTGCACCTGTACCTTTGCCTTCAACACAATTACTATTAGCTCCATCCATGTAGGATGAAATTCCTACCTAGCCATAGCAAAGAAATGCCAAAAGGCCTCTTAACTTACAACTGACTCCCTAGCCAAGTGGTTTAAAAAATAAACCTTAAAAAAGACCTTTCTTCTGAATCAATAGTCCTTCTAAGCCCTCATAGACACCTACAGTTGATGATCCTACTTCTTCCTCATCCTCTACTACATCATTTGAGAACCCTTCAAATCAAATCTCTTCCAAAGTTCATACTATCATGTTGACCCATGTAGTTACTAATTGGATAAAAGTTGGCCATCTTCCAAGGAAATGACTTAATCCTAAAAGTCTCCTAATTTACTTGCAAATCATTGGGAATGAGCCTTGCACGGCTCTTCTAGACTTAGGTTTTGGTGTGAGTTTGATCTTCCATGAAAGGTGCTATGCATGGAAACTACCTCCTCTTAAGAAGAGCAACATTCATCTTGAGTTGGCAGATCATTCAATCATCATTCCCTTGGAATTGGTGGATGATATTATGACCACTATTTATGGGTGATCATATTTTGTTGACTTCTTGGTGATTCATGTAGATAACTACAAAGGGGACTTCCCAATCATCATGGAAAGTGCTTAGTTGATCACAATAGATGCACAAATGGGAATCAAATACCTCTTCTTTAAAATTTCCAAGGAAATGATTTTAGAGAGATTGAGAGGAAGCATGTTTCATGCATCATGTTATAGCGACATAGGGTGTAACTATGTGCAGAAATTATAGACTATGAAAAGTACATCAATCACATATAGGAAGTGTGTTGATGTGATAGAAATCCAAAGGTGCTAGTATGTAGGAGCCATAAAATAGGAGGGCACCCAATGACTAACCATAAACCTAAGAGTAGCTTAACTCTATGCATTGAATAGACTAAGAGTCTTATAATTTTTTACATTGAAGGCATTGACAAGATGAAGTAAATCCATCACCAACTCTCTAATGAACCTAATGACACCAATTGGGGAGAGTTGGAGATCCTTGAAAGTTTTAAATAGAAGTCCCTTGATTTGAAAAGTCTACAAACTAGAATGGAGTATACTTTTCTAAAAAATGATAAGCTAGTTATTATCAATGGCAACCTTACTCCTGCATAGAAAAAGAAGCTATTGGAGGTGGTCAACAAATGGCTAATAGTATTTTCTTGATTATATTTTGAATTCACTAGAATTGATCCTAGGATATGCCAACATTGCATCTACAAGGATCCTTCCATTAAACCAAATAGATGGCCATAGTGGCAGTGAATCTGAAATTGAAGCAGATCGTGAAAGAAGAGATTGAACAACTCGTCAAGGCATAATTCATCCATTCCATTGTAGATAGTGAGTGGATTAGTCCACTTGTGATAGTGCCAAATAAGGATGAAAAATGAGGGGTCTACATTGATTTCAAGCTATTGAACATAGCAACATACAAAGATCACATTCTATTACCATTTGTGGTCCAAGTGTTGGATATCATTTCTAGGCATTGCTACTACAACTTTCTAGATCGATATAGTGGCTACAACCAAATTTAGATTACACTAGAAGATCAAGCCAAAATAACATTAATGAATTCTTGGGGAACTTTCACATATAGAAAGATGTTGTTTGACTTGTACAATGGCCTTGCCACATTCCAATGCCTTTTCTTGAACATTTTCCAATAGTATATTGGTAGTGGGATTGAAGTCTTTATCGATGAATTCTCCACCTATGGGGCTATGCTTGAGCAAGTCCAAGAGCATCTTGAGCAAGTGCTAAAAAGATGTGTGGAGACAAACCTTAGGCTCAACTGGAAAAAAATTACTTTATGATCTAGGAAGGCATTTTGTTGGGACATAGGATTTTAGAGAAAGAAATTGAGATGGATTGTAAAAAAATAAGGGTCATCCAAGGAATTACCAAATAGTCAGAAATAGTTATAGATGTGAGATTATTCCTTGGATAAACTAGCTACTACCAAAAATTCATTGAGAATTTCTCTAAGATTGCTAAACCATTAGTAAAGCTAACAAAGAAGGATGATCCATTTATCTAGACCAAGGAATGCAAATGTGCATTCTAGCACCTCAAGGAGAAGCTCATGGAAACTCTAATTTTATGAGAACTTGATTGGTATAGGACCTTTTACATCATGATGGATGCTTCCAATTATGCCTTGGGGATCATGCTAACATAGTTGGATGATCCAAAACATCCATACTATATCTACTGTGTGAGTAGAAGCATTGTGGGTGCATAGTTGAACTACATCATAATAGAAAAAGAATTGAAGAGAGTGGTGTTCACCTTGGATAAATTTAGGCACTATGTTCTTGGATATAAGGCTTTTATGCACATAGACCATAGTGCAATTTGGTTCTTGATGAATAAACCGACAATGAGCCCTCGTGTCATATAATGGCTAGTGATCTTATAGGAATTCGATCTTACAATGGTAGATTGGAAAAAAAAAACCAAGAACATGATTTTTGACCACTTGTCTTGGTTAATATGGGACAATAAAGAGGAGGAGAGCCAATTTTTAGATCAATTTCCTGATGAACTTCTCTTTTTTAGGGATTTAATTGAACAAATGCCCACTGAACCCAAATGGGATGATGGCAATCTCATCTATCTTCTCACTTAGGAGATGTCATAGGAGTGGGATCATAGAAAGAAATAATAGTTTCTTTAATAGGTGAAATGCTTCATGGAAATTAATAGATACCTTTATAAGGTGTGTGCTAATGGCCTAGTTTAGTGGTGTGTGTCTGATGTTGATTAATTGCACATTCTTCAAGATGCTTATGAGGGTCCTTATGGGGGATCACTATGCTAGGGGACACATGACCAATAAGATCCTTATAGTAGGGTATTATTGGCCAATACTTTTCAAGGATACTCACCACTCATGTGAATGCTACCAATGTGATGATGGAATAACCAATTGTATGGATGGACCTTAGTAGTGGATTCAATCACTAGAACCCTTTGATATTTGGGGAATTAACTTCATGAGTCCCATCACATCCATGTCAAATAGAAAGGTATACATCATAGTCACTATTGACTACTATACGAAATGGGAAGAAGTTGCAACCATCACCAATTTTACATCTTTTATGGATACTCATTTTGTACAACAATATGTTGTAAAAACGTTTGGGGATACCACATGCACTTATTTCTGATAATGGCACTCATTTTATAGGTACTACTTGCGAAAGCTCATGCAACACTTAAGCATAAATGAACAACATGCTACCATCCCCAAGCTAATGGTCAAGTGGAAGTTATGAAGAAGGAGATCACAAAAATACTAACTTGAATGGTTAGTAAATATAGGAGGGAGCAAAGCATGAAACTCAATGATGCCCTTTGGACCTACTACTCCACTTGGAAACTTCCTATTGGTTACTCTTAATATGAGCTTGTGTATGGAAATTTACCATTACTTTCAATCCAAATGGAGCTCCATACACTATTAATAGCATGTAACCTTGACCTTGACCTAAGTCTATCATAGAGAAAAAGATTGATGAACCTCAACCTACTAGATAAGAACCAATTGGTAGCTTTGTCATCTAACAAGATGTACAAGACATTCAATAAACAACAACATGACCTTAGAATATGGAAAGTAAAATCTTAATTGGGAGATAAGGTTCTATATTAGAATACCACACATGTGCCACAAAGAACAAAGTTTCAAATGTTGTGGAAAGGACCTTATATTATCAATGAAACCTTTCCTTCTGGAACCATGTTAATTTACAAACTTGAAAGCCCAAATAAGAAATTGTTAGTCAACACACAACAACTAAAACCTTTCCATGAACCCAAAAGAGCTAATGCCCAGAACACCTTAAAAGATAAACACCTTAAAAGATGAACATGCATGCTCAATTTTTTAAATCTCCTTCTTCCAACTCATTCATGGAGGAGATGGGCATTCATGCTAATCCATCAAAGTGGCTCATCAGTCTTATAATTTTTATTTACATTTTTTAGTACATTTTTCTCTTTCTTAAATATTTTATAATTTTTTCTATACTTTACTTAATTTGGTTTGGATTTCTTTTATGCTTTTCTTATGTTTTGTTTTCCTTTATTACTACTAGGACTAACTACAATTGTAGGTGTCAATTGATGGTGGTTTGTACTATAATTTTATTTAATTACTACTATTTGAATTCTATTTTTAAACTTTGATGTTGATAACTAAGACATGGTTTCTTTTTCATGATAACAAGTAGCGAGTCCACATCATCCACCCATCTACAGAACTCTATGGTGTTCCCTTATTTTGGAAATATGTGTCCCTTCTTAAATGATACTTATAATGAACTTGTAACCTTGGTATTTTTTGAACTTGGAAATGATTAAATGGATAGACAAGGATGTGAATACAAGGGGATTTTATGCATTTTTCACATTCCTATCCTCTTGGGTGCATGAGTGTTCTCATGGATTTCTCACCATTTTGCTATTAACCAATAATAGGAAGCTAAAGTCTTTGCATGGTGTGGTTCCCATAAAAAAAAAATAGAACAATAATAGGAATTCAAAGCACACCCCTTAGATAAAATAATGGGTTACAAGCACTAGTTATGCGACTAGAAATACATGTTACCCATGCCTAAAGGTCCTATCTAATTAAGGTTCATCTCATTTCCTGCTTCTTTTTTCTTATCTTTTAGGAATGGTGATTGATCTATGGAGATATTTTTGTGCCTTAAGGGGATGGATTAATCTTAGAGTGTTAATGTGAAGTCATTGAAAGTTGTTCATTTTAATTTGGCCTAAGGATGGATGTTATCAAGCCATATTAATCACAAAATTTGTTATGGACTTCATGTGATCATAATATAGGACTCCATTTCACACTCCACCTCATCCATTTATACTTTACATATCTCACCTCACTACCTCTTTTCATGTTTTGGTTGATGTCTTACTTTGATGCATCAAAGTTTCTAGATAGTTTCTTTCGTGATTCAGTCGTTAACTAACCAACATCATTAGTCATCCATGGGGCCATGGACTCTTTGGTTTGAGGACATGCAAGGGCATTAAGGGCATGAGCCTACTATGTGGAGGACCCACTTGCATACTCCTTAGTTTAGTTAGTTAAGTTCCTTGTCCCTTAGGCATTTCTACATTCAAATATTTTATTCTCCACATCAGTTATATCTAGTTGTGTGCTCATTCATGGAATTTCTCCATCATTCTCCTAATAAAATTTCCTTTCTTGTGCATTATCTATCCCTCTTCATGCATCTCATCTTGTTCTTGGCTTCTTGAAATTCCTTTGAAATCCAATTTTTTGTAGAAACTCTTTGTTGTAACTCTTTTTTGCAACTAGCAAAATTGTGTCAAATACCTGCATCGATGGGGTCACATCGACTAGATCCCATCAATGCATGGGAAAATTTTGACATATACCATCCAACACTTAGTTAATTTTTACTATTTGACACAAACACAAGAGGAATTTTTGAAATTTTTTACAGTCCAAAACCTTCCAAAGCCCATAACTTTCATACTATTTATTTGATTACCCTCATTCTTTAGTCTTGTAGCTACCAGAGGTGAGCTCTATGTCATGGGCATCACAAACCTTAGCATTTTGGTGAAAAAATTTTCAAGTTTTTCTAACTTCCATAAGGCTTAATTATAAAATAATATTAAAATTACTAATTTATAAGAGTTAAGCCTTTCAAATAAACTCTATTAGATACTAAAATGAAATAATAGCAAAGTGTAACTACTCTAATAGACACTAAATTTTATACGTTACACATCACATGCTAATTCTTGATTATGTTGTGATCACAAATGACACCTAATGGAAATCATGGACTAGAGGTAGGACCATCCCAACTAAAGAACAAGAAACCTAGAACTAGAAGGGATCAATAATCAAAACAACCCTAGGAGTAGGTGACCAAGATCCATGCAATGGGACCTCTTTAGGAGGATCTTTAAGTGGAATTTTTTTGACAAATTCTTGAAGCTACAATAGAGCAATCCCATTAGGATGAGGCACCAGGATCAAGGCCAAACCTTGAAGTCACTTTGATGGAGGCCTATCCAAGGAAAATTTCATTCAAGAAGGTTCAAAAATCTATCCTTCAAGAGCTAAAATTTGGAATGTTCTTGGAGTTTGCTCCATCATATGTTAAAACTCAACTTTAGAACTCTTCCATATGGTGCATCATCACTTCCAGTAGGGATTGGTACATGGGAGAGACATATCTCTTTCCAAGAAATAGGAAACTTGATGCCATAGTGAAGATCAAGGACATTACTGTGTCCTACTCATTAGAGGCCATCTTTTAGGCTCTTGGGTTGCCTAAAGCTAGGGAAACTTTAGTGGAAATTCCAATGTAAGGAAATCTAGGTGTGAAAAAAGAATATATCTAGCAATGCTATGAAGTTGATTGCAAGGAGTATGTTGCACTCATAATGGCAGAATGAGTATATTTCAAGATCATGACCTTTCACCTCAATTTGATGATAAGTCCAAGTAAGGTGATAGTCTTTTTTACCTATGCATGCACTTCTTTAAGTAGAAAATTCCTGATCAATCTTCCATAGCTGGTCTATCTCAAGATAGAAAAGAGCTTTAAGGAGAATGAACATGGGAGGAAGACACTTCCCTTTCCATGCTTAATAGAAAATTCTATAAGAGGAGAGGAATAGTCCACTATTCAAACGATATTCTTTGTCATGCTCTTGTCAGTTCTTGGGTGAAGATGATGAAAGATAAAGTGTCTATCAAGGTAGTTTCAGAAGAGGAGTAACCACCATTACCATCCGCTCATGAAACAAGGCTAGAGGTATGTGCTACCATTGAGCTCATGAAAAATCTCTAAGAATAACTCTTGTAGTAGTAACAAGCTAGTTTGAGTGGTGACCCATGTATCTATTAACTAGCCTTGAGCCATTTGAATGAGGTAACTTGTACAATAAGCTATTTTGAGGACACAACACCAACTTTCTCTATCCAATGAATGAAGGTGCCTACATGCTTAAATCCTAGTACCCAAGAGGTAATGGTGTCCATCCTAGGAATGTTGCCACTTTTTCAATGTGCTTGGAGGAAGGTGCTTGAACAATTATCTTGGTGATGAAGCACAAGGATAGGAAATGCTAGTTGAGGTGGTTGTATATCAAGTGGGTAAAGCCCTGAATGTTTGTATGTTGTTTGTGCTTGATATTACTACACGTGGAGATGTGCAAACATTTGCAAGAGTGGTAAGTGAAATGTTCAATGTAACCTAGCAAAAGAAATTGTTGGAACAACTAGTGGAATCTTGACAATAAATTTTGAAAGTCTTTGACCTTTTGAATGATATCACTGCTACCTAGTCAGTGCTATTAGATGCAAGGGGTAAGTGGATCATCATAGAGGCTTAACTTGAAACAACCAAAGTTGAGAATAAATGTTTGATTGTAGAAGTTGTAGAACTTAGAGCCCACCTTGCTGATCCCACAATACTCAACCAAACAGTGACTAGGAAAGAAGATTTTTAGTAGCTTCAATCCAAACTTCAAGAGGGTAAGTATGCAAAGGAGTTGGCAATTTTTGACTAGTCCTTAGCTAATGCCATCATCTATAACATTAAGAAGGACTTTTTGGAGGTTCACTAGCAAAATTAAAATCTAACTAAGGACAATCATTACCTACATACTATCAAGCTCCAAAAATAGAAAATGGTTGAATATATGAGATAGCAACAGGAGTAGCTTGCCAAGGTGATAATGAACTTGAGGAGGTTGGCAGTAGAGAATGATAATCTCTTGATGAAGGAGGTTCATGGCTTTCACTAGAGGTTTTGCAATTGAAATTTCCACATGAAAAATGAGGTCCCTAAATTTAAGAGGATCAAAAATCATTATAGGAACTAGGTCATCTTGTAAAAGGAGATAAATGAAAAAGAAATCAAACTAGCGAAGACAAAGGTGAATGAGGTCCTCTAGTATCTCCAACAAGAAGGCGATGTGTGGTAGCCTATCTTTGATGGGTTGGATGCATAAAACAAAGCAGAAATCTACTTCAAGGAGTTGCAAATCAAGGGGATAGCCAAATACATGAAGCTCATCAACCTTTGCTATGAAAACTAGACAATAATGATTGCTAGAAGGCTAAGGTTAGATTTGGAGAAGTAGGTGGCCAGCTCATACCTATTGTACTAGGTTAAGTTCAAGCATTAGAAGGAGACAAAGAAAAAGCTTAAAACAAAAAATGCTTAACTCCATGTTCTCAGGTAGCACTTCACTGACCAGAGATTCACATCAAAGAACCTAGCCCAATGGATGAATGACTACTAGGAGCTACAAAATTCTATCATGGAGTTTGATGTGGAACAAAGTAATTTATAGCTTAGTTTGTTAATGTGAAAGAGCTATTCTATGTAATTTCCTATCTGTAGGATATTCCTATACTAATCCATATTGGTGATGCCACATGGACCATGTACAATCCCCAAAGTAAGGAGGAGAAGATGAAAGCATTACTAAAAGTTTTTTGTCTTCCAACAGTAATCATAGCTATAGCCAGATAGCCATAACCATAGCCTCAACCATAATAGTTGCATGCATTTGAGGTAAGAGAAGGTCATTTAGCACCTTAGAAACCTCCACTACCTGGGACCATTTGATTTCTCTCATGTCTTCAAGCTACCAAAGGATTTGTGCTATTAGTTTTTTATCATGTTATTCAATTTTGTTGTCATCAATACCAAAGTTTGTAAAAATTATAAATTAGTACACTTGGAACACTTAGCATCTATGTGTGTTTGTTTGTGTTAGTATGTCTATTAATAATCCCATACCTTTCCAAAAGTTTGTAATGAACTTGTTCCTCCTTTTGTTCACTTGAGGATGAGTTTTCATTTAGTTGTGTGGGTATGATGAGTTGTGCATTGACTACATTGACAAGATCTTATCAATGTAGGATTTGCTACGTTAATGGGCACCCATCAATGTATAACCCTGTCTTGCCTATATATGTGCACACATTTGCCATATTTATGGTATTCATTCATTAGTAGCATAGTGAAGCTCTTGAATTTTATGCTTTCAAGAGTTAGAATATTTTCTAAGTGCTTGTAGTAGAAGTAAGAAGTAGAGAGATCTTTATTTGAGGATTAATGTACTTGAGCACCTTGGTGTGAGTAGCAATAAAGACAAGCTTTCTTCATAAACCTTGTAGCACTTGGATTTAGCTTAATGTTTGCTTAATGCATTTATTATTCATGTAGTTTACTTTAATGCATTTAATTAATTAATTTTGGATAATTAATACACACATGTACAACCATCTTAAGCATATGATTAATGCTTAGTAATCCTTGTAGCACTTAATACTTGGTAACCTCGTAGCATTGTAACTTGTTTAGGATGTGTACAACAGATGAGAACATATGCTTATGTTATGATTAGCTAAGCATTAGATAGTTATTAAATTAATTAAACATTTAATTCTTCATTTTTATCAGTTAGGTGAATTAAGTGAAAAATATAAAAATGGTAAAAATCATATGCCTTAGTTACACTTAGTCATACCTTTGCCATTCACAACTAAAACTAAGAAGACAATGATAATGTTCATTAGATTTACTAGATAGAGCTAGTGTACTTAGAGAGTTAAAGTCTATGGAATTCAACCAAATCACTTAGTGAACACTAGTGATTCGCATGGTTGGGCATAGGGATTGCTCACTGCTCATCATTATGGGAATGTGTTTTATTACCTTCAAAAGTAGAAGTATTGTACCAATTCGTTACATATACTCATAGATTGTATATCTCAAGGTAAGACAAATTCCCTAAAGAAGTTGTTCAAGATTTGTGAGACTATAGTTGGTAATTTCAAGAGATGCAATGGTTGAGAAAATGGAATATCTCTTGGGAGGACACACAACAAAATCCTAAGCATATTTACAAACTAATCAAGTAGAAGGTTTTAATATATATGTGGGCTAATGTGGAAAGCATGCTGTAATTTTATTTATGCCATATTAGATTTAATAAACTAGATGTAGAAGCTCACTATATCTCAACTCCTATTTCCATCAAGTATCAATATGCTATCAACAAGTTTCACTTAGGTTCTCATCATCTTAGAATTAAAAGTGGAATATGGATTCAACTTCCTCAAGTAGAGCACATTTGTAGATTATGTAGATTAGGAGCCCTTGAATATGAGTTATGTGTGTTTCTTTCTTTTGTTATGGCTATGCATTTGAGACAACATTATAATGTTACAACAAAAAGCCTGTTGATTTGATTTTGATGCCCCTATTGGTGCTTGGTTAATTTGTAGAGTATATCTTTATTTTTCATGAAAATGTAAATTTTGCCCAATAGATATTATGGGTCTTTGAATGTAATAAAGATTTATTTTATTTCATTTTAAAAACTATCTTAGACTATCCCATGGTTGGAATAATCATTTTAATTTTTATATCAATGTCAAAATATTATTTTTATTTTTTATTTTACTATTTTGTTGGAACCCATTTTTTAACATTATTTACTTCTATATATTGTAATTAGCATTGTCAAAAAGAATTTAACTTACTATTTGAAGTTTCTAAATTAAGAATCTTACCAAAATGTTGCAACTCATTAATATTAAAATAATTATATAAACCCACATTAACAAAACTAATAACCTTAAACATAATTTGCTATAGTTAGTTCAAAATAGCTACAAAGAAAAATACTTAAAGGATTGTTGTTTGCTTATTATTTATTGATAATGATGCAAGGTATTGATCATTTAATTAAGGATTTATTTTAATTTATAGTTATTTAAAAAATTAGTGTATTTTAAGTATAATGTTGATAAACTTAATATAAACTAGATTTTCATACATTTCTCTCCATCACTTAGGTTGTATACTTGAGTGATATGCTAATAGTTTCTTTATGGTAAATATCCATTGTTTGATATTAATAATGTTAAGTAGATTTCCTCTTTTTTTACAAATAGTATAAGATTAATTCAACTCAAAAAAACATATAAGTTTAAAATTTTTAAGAAGTTGCATGGAATTTTTAGAATATATGCAACAGTTCTAAGCTTAGCATCCTTCACCATGATTCAAGGTAGTATCATATGCTAGAGCTAGTGATTATCTTCCTAACCTAACATGTTAACTATGATAATTATAATAGTAATTCTATTTTTAACTTCTTCCAAAAAAGAACAAATGAATGAATGATGCTTAATTGTAGTTTTTATTATATTTTTCTATTTTTTCTATTTTAGTTTCCATTATTGTTTCATTGAAAAATTACCTTAATGATTTCTTCTCAACCATAGATATCATTTAAATTAATATAATGACATGTTAATGATTATAGGTATCGTAATTCTAGCTTCATTTTTCTCCTACCACCTCTAAATTCCAATGATAGATGGCTCAAGTGGTTAACTCATTGTTTTGTTAAGTAAAAGGTTGTGAGCTTAAGTCACACTTGAGGCAAAGTATCTATTGACTATATATGTTGGGATGTACTTATAATTAACCTCTTGGGTTCCAACACCTTACACCTTCTACCATCTCTAAACAAATATACTTTTTTACTTACTAGTTATTCCTTTTGATATAATTTTTTGTTGAAGTTGCAAATTCATTTTTAGCATTTTCAAGACTTAAGTTATCTAGCTTATGAACAAAATCTAGTATTCAACTAGTTTATAATACTTTTTTTGTTACTTAGGAGAATTGGGATTATTGAAACTAGAACTAGATGACTATATGTACCTCCTAGATATGTATAGTTGATACAAATTTTTTGTAAAACTTCATATCTCAGCTGTTGATGCGTAAATTTTGGACATGCTGCCAACACCTATGAAAACTTGTTTTAGGAGACTTTCGCCTACAGCGCCTCCCGTATGGGTACAGAAATCTGGGAATAGTCTCAGCTGGAAAGGGCTATGGGACAAAACAATAATAATAATAATATTTTTATGCAAAATATTAAAAAATTTAAATTTGATTTAGTATTTAAAAAAACTTAAATTTAATTTAATATTGGAAACTTAAAATAATTTTTGCATTTTCTAGGACGATAAATAATTCAAAAATTCAAATTTTATATGTCCTACTGCAAAAGGTGCTTTTAGTATGTGGTTGCTGCCCTTGTGGCAGAGACAGATTCGCCTACTGCAGCAACTACTTGCAAGGGAGATAAGAGGCTTGCAAGGGAGATAAGAAGACTGCCCGCTGTAGTTCAGAGGAGTTTGTTGCTGCCGTGCACTCTGCCACATCTGCTGTGCTCCCGCGCCTGCCGTTTGCCCTCTACTATGCTCCCATGCCTGCCGTCTACCATGCTCCCACACCTGTCGTCTGTTGTCTACTGTCACCACGTGAGGAGGACCGCGTTATCTAGCTTATGAACAAAATCTAGTATTCAACTAGTTTATAATACTTTTTTTGTTACTTAGGAGAATTGGGGTTATTGAAACTAGAACTAGATGACTATATGTACCTCCTAGATATGTATAGCTAATACAAAATTTTTGTAAAACTTTATATCT
>MNCI01007248.1:31594-41609 GCA_015680685.1 Gnetum montanum
GAGCATCATAAGAAAATTCTTCTTTTTTCATTTGATTGAGTGAAATTATTATTCTCAAATTAGAATGCTAAATTAACAAAGGTATTTATCGTATTATCATCCATTATAATTACTAGAACTTGAAGCTAAGGTGAAGGAAACTAAGAATGAATCTAATCTTGAAGGAACAAAGAAAAAGATGAGATCTACAATTGTAGAAGCTTTGAAAAAGCAAGATGTAAAAAGGCAAAACAAAAAAATTTCCATTTTATAGGTATCTCAAAGATAGAGGGTGATATATATGAAATTTTATTTCAGAAAATTGAAAAATCCATATATAATTTTCAAATATAAAGAGCTCTCTATGTACTCTTTATGTTCCTTTGATGGTATAGGCAATGGATATTGAAATGTCATCAATTCATAAACATAGAACTTGGAAATTAATTGAACTTCCATTAGAGAGAAACCCATTGGAAATAAATGGATGTATAGAATAAAATTTGGGAATCAATACAAAGCATGACTTGTAGCTAAAGTATTTCCTTAGAGAAAGGGGATTGATTATGATGAAATCTTATCTCTAGTAGTAAAATTAACATTCATAAGATCATTGTTGGCCATCATATCTATTTATGATATTTAACTTGAACAAATGGATGTGAAAACAACATTCCTCAATGGTGAGATCAAGGAAGAAATATATATGCTTCAACGTAGAGCATATGAAATTAAAGATAAAGAGCATATGGTGTGTTGATTATTAAAATCACTATATGGGCTCAAATAAGCATCAAGGATGTGGAATAAAAATTTTAATGACCACATGATAAATCTTGGCTTCATTAGAAGTGTATAAGGCTCCTATATATATGTTAAAAATATAAGTAAAAAATATGTTATCTTTTTGCTATATGTCGATGACATGTTAATAGTAGGTAATAACACACATGATATCTAGGAGTTCAAACTTCATTTGTGTTCTTAATTTGAGATGAAGGATCTTGGTGTTGCACAAAAACTTTTGGGTGTGGAAATTAAAAGAAATAAACCTAATAAAAGGCTTTGGCTTGGAGAGTTTGCATATGTTGTAAATATTTAAAAAATATTTAATATGCATGATTGCAAGCCTATGATTACACCTTGTGAAACTAGTATTAAACTTTTAGTTGAATAATGCCTAAAGACTAGTGAAGAAAAAGAGCTCATGGTTAAAATTCCATATGCTAGTGCTATTGGCAGTTTAATGTATGCAATGATCTCTACTGAACATAATATTTCTTACATTGTTGGGAAACTTAGCAGGTATATGTCTCATCCAAGGAAACAACGTTGGATTGGGGTGAAGTGAGTCTTCTGATATCTTTGTGGTACTTCAAATTATGGGATCTATTATACAAATGATTCCAACGGACTTCATGGCTTCATTGATGTAGATTGGGATGGTGATATTGATAGTAGAAAATTTACTAGTGGATATATGTTTAATCTTTTTGGTGGTGTTGTATCTTGGAAAAGTCAAAAACAATCTTATGTTGCTTAGTCCACCATTGAAGTTGAATATGTTGCTACTAACTTGGCATGCAGAGAGGCTATTTGGTTTCAATGGCTAATAGCTAAAATTAGCATCACTCAGACTCAGACTCTTATTAATACTGGTTGTGATAGTCATCGTGCCATAAGCATATCCAAGAATCCAACCTTTCAGGATTGAATAGCGCACATTAAAATATAGTATCACTATATATGAAAGAAAATTAAAAAGCAAAGGATTCTTCTACATAAAATATCTACTAAAGCAAATCCTACAGATGTACTCACCAAGTCAACTCCTGCTAAAAAGTTTCTTTGTTGCTGATTAGCATTTGATTGTCTTCTAAAATGATTTCCTAAAAATGGTTTGGAGTATTCCTTAAAGCAACTTTACCTTCAAGAGAGAGAAGTATAACATGGATGAAGGCAAATCTACATTGCATTAGGATAATTTTATTCATATCTATCTTATATTTGGTCCTATACCTATCCCCACCAAAATAAATTACCTTATCCCCTTCTTCATTTTGGGTTTATTTTTCTAATCCGTGACAATATATAAGGAGCTTAAATGGAGCTTGCAATGCACTACATTCTCTTAAATCATAAGCTTAAGAGTCATCTCCTTTCATTTGTAAATTCTCCTTGAGATTCAATCCTCTAAATCTATGCTACTAACAATCCAAGAGCTGATTTTCTACTAGGGTTTTTCACCTTAAAGGGATTTTATTTTCTACAATTTTCTTTAAAAATATTGTTCTACTGGTGCAAGTAACTGGGAATAAAAATATATTATTGGTGCAAGTTAGTAATGGGCCTATCTTTGCATGTTACCTACCATTTATGTTCTATGCATTACAAATACAATTATATAGATTTAGGATGTTGGTACTTGTATAGTTTATTTATTTGGCTTTTTTCTAATCTACTTTTAGAGAGCATGTAGTTTCTTATATTTTATAATTGTATGTTAAGGAAAAGCTTTGTATAGTAATATATTTTGGACTTTCGATTTATAATGCTAATTGTGAATTGTGACTATGCTTATGAATAATATCCAATAGCTAGCATTTTTTCTTATTCTAATATATTTTTCTAACATAAGTAAAAACATAAAAACAAAGTATCTTAATGATTTTAGATAAACTTATTCCCTCTATTTACTCTAGGTTATTCCTTATTTACACTGAGTTATTTCTTTTTTTTTTTAAAGAATAATGGAATAGTTTAACAAGAACACCTATAATTGTATTGTAAGAATACCATCTGCTCGTGTAGCAAGGAATCAAGCCTGTTAAAGCAAGTAAAAAGTTTCATTTACATTGTCGACATTGTGGATGGACTTGCAAATGATAGAAATAGGATTTATTATTAGGTAGTCACAGGCCCTTTAAATTTGGTTTATCTAACATTTTCACTTTTTGGGAAATCTCTTTTAGTGGCTGCAACTGGTGAAATCTTATGTATCCGAGCTCACGTGGAACAAAGCTGCACACTTGCCGACAGTGGAGGAGTACCTTAAAAATGGTGCCATGAGCATAGGAATGTGGCCTCTCTATTTTATTGGAAAACTTTTAATATGCGATTCATTACCTCCTCAAGTCTTAGAAAAGCCGATTCCAAGAATGTCCAAGTTAGATGAATTGTGTGGAAAAAGCTGCAGGCTGGCCGATGACCTTCATGATTTTGAGGTGAAGGTTTTATGTACTGAGCAGAAAAAACATTTCAGAATTGTAGATTTGTAACATGATTATTATCCAATAATTTAACTACGGTATTTTGTATTTATCCGTTTGGGATTTTCAGGAGTCCAAGAAAGAATTATCAGCTGTGAAGTGCTGGCTAAAACAGCATTCAGGGTGCAGCAAAGAAGATTCTTTGGTGCATTTAAGGGCGATGCTGAGGGAAAATGTAAGGCAACTGGCGGAGGCATATCTTGGAAAGGAAGGAAAAGAGGAAAATGCAATGTCTGCCAAAAGACTAGTGTTCGAGCTTACGAGAAGCATTCACTTCTTCTATGCCCATGGGGACGGTCTTACCCACCCAAACCACAACTTGAAGGATCAAATTCATCTTCTTTTATTTCACCCAGTAACTTAGCTTTCTGACGAACACTTATTTCACCCAGTAACTTAGCTTTCTCATGAACACTAAGTTATTGCCAGTGCCAATTTAACCCAGCATTGACTAAATTATTGTATTTACGTAACTATATAGACAGTTAAACTTAACTCTATGCTTATAATGTTTCTTCATTAATTATTTAGGCTTACCTCTTTGATGATCTACCACACCTTTGTTGGACAAGTTGTGTGAAGGTTTGGTTGTATTTATTTAAATAAGAAATAAGGTGTTTGATATGTTGTTGATTTTTCTCAATGTGAATTTCATTCTTCTTGTAAGTAAATCCCTTATGTTTGTTTCATTTGCACAAAAAAAAAAAAAAAAACCATAAAAATTATGTAAAGGAAATGATCTAGTTATATCTATTATATAGATAAACATCGGTGACCTTCTCATGTACCAAGGCTCAAATAAGTTGGGCCTGAATTATTTAGGCTTACCTATTTACCAACATACTACTACCTCTTTCAACAAGTTGTCTAAAGGCCTTGTTATATTTTATTTATTAACTAATATGTATAACATATATGATGTTGATTTCTTAAAACATGTAACCCATTCTTGTGGTAATTTAATTCCTATTTCTTTGCTTCTTAATTTTTTTTGAAAAACACAAAAATATAGAAAGGAAATGAACTAGGTACATCTAGTATACAAATAGAAATGGATGACCTTGTTACACATGGGGCCCAAACAAGTAGAGATTAGAGGCAACAAAAGATACATAGTTAATACTCATAAAGACAAATATATGTAGAGATTGTGCATAGGGGGTGAACATTTGAAAGAGAAGCATATTGTTAAGGCCAAAAGCTAATCATTGTAGATAAAACCAAATTTTTTATCATTGCGATATCATATCAACAATATTGTAGCTACGATGTTGTAACCCATCCTACGTCATTGTTGATGCAATGTTTTAGGATTTGTGTAGCCCTATAAATACTGGCATTTGGATGCACAATTGACAACTATTTATTCGAACACTTAGCCAAACATTTACAATTTCGTTTCATAGTTGTAGTAGAGAGTGGATGCCCACAATGTGATGTTAGACAGTTGACCCGAATCTTTATTCAAGTAAATTGTACTTGGACATAGTTTATGCATGAAAAATCAAAGTTGGTTTTCATCATTGCAACATTCCTTACGTTTCCTATGTTTACTTAGCATAATTTCCTACTTATTTTAACTTAATACTTTACTTTTCCAAGCATTTTACTTTACATGTTTATTAGTAAAGTGGAATGGATATGATTAATTTTGAGCATTAAGTGTAGTTATCTAGTAATCCAATAGTGGCATTGCTTGATTCACTCAATAGTAATTCTACTTGGTAATCCCTATGATAGCTACATGAATCCAAGACTTGATCGATAAACTAGGAATGGATACCTATCATTCTAGGATAAGATAGACTCTCAGTTTTGTTTTACTTAGTGATGAGTTGTAGTCTTTTTGCTACATCAACGAGGCCGCATTACCTCGTCAATGAGGCCTCGTTTACACATTGTATCATGGATCGACGAGGGCCCATCGATGTAGTGTCCATATTTTTCCTATAAATACATGCCTACTAGCTACATTTATGAAAATCAAGATTTTGGAAGTAGTTAAGCTCTTGTAGTTTGTTCAATTGAGAGTTAGAGTATTTTCACCAAGTGCCCATAGCAGGAGTCATTGAGTGTACATATCTTAATTTGAGCATTGTTGTACCTTAGCACAATAGTGTGTGTGATAATAAAAATGATCTTTTCGATAAACCTTGAAGCATTTTGGATAGATTAAATATTTTATTTATACATTTAATGTTTTCAAGTATTTATCAGTAATGAAGCTAATGAAGTAGTTAAGTAAGATAAGTGAGATAGATTAAACACATAAGTATAATCACTTCGAGTGTAACATGTATTCACTTGGTAATACAAGCAATGTTATTGCTTGGTACGCCTAGTAGCGTAGCGCTTGATAACCCAATAGTGGATACATGGGTTCAAGACATATGAAAAAAGTGGGACTAGATGATTATGTTAGGACTAGTTAGACACTAGTAAATTAGTTAATTTAAATTAGTTATTCTAATTACTTTTATCTCTCTTTGAGCACCAAAGCATAAAATATAAAATGATAAAAATCAAATGCCTCAATTACACTTAACCATACCAATGTGTGTCACAAAGTGTAATTGGGAAGAAAATGATTAATCTTAAGGCAAAGGTTCACTGCCTAGAAGACTAGTGCACCGAAAACTACAGAGTCCACAGAATTCGACTGGATCATGCATGAACGCTCTATGATTTGTATGGTTGGGCATAGGGGTACCTCGCCACTCATCACTTAGGCTTAGACTTAAGTTTTATTTTCAATCATGTTCATCACTAGGAATTATTTGAGCCTTACAACATCAATTAAAATATTCCTCACTACAAGTTAAAACCATACATTGAGCCTTCACTAACTCAAGGTGAAAGGACAATGATCACAAACTTAACATCAACCCTTAGCATAATTACAGTGCTCATCCACATGTTACAATTTGGTTGCTAGAAAAAACTTGTGACTTGTATGGTAGTGTGTTGGGATTATTCACTACTCATTATTAGCGTCGTTGCCAAGGATTTGCCAATCTGTGCTAAGTAATTAATCTTATAAACCTCGTTGTATCAAGAACCATGAAGTATATCCTTTACATTTTTAATCAATCCTAAAAATAGATATACTTAAGCGACAAATATACAATATGACTTCAACACTTGAAGAGAAGTTATTACCTACCAAAGAGCGACAAAGGGGCAATGATAGAACACATGATGATGAAGATTGAAGTGTGCCTATGCAAACAAGAATATCATACACTCACACCCATTGTTATTATCTTGATTTTACATTCATCTTTCATCAAGACAAGTAGATGAGGTGAAGAGAATATTTTACCTCTAGAACATTTAACACTAGCCATGCTTCAAACAACCTTAAGGGGAATGAATCTAAGCCATGAAAAAGAGGAGTATCATGTGACCAAACACATGACCAAACCATACCAACCCACAAAGGCACAAGTATGAAGAGATGCTTCTATGAAGACAAATCATGAAAATAACATGGGAAAGAAAATCAATCCCAATTTTGTCCTACAGGAACTTGATGGTGATGCATTCTTAGCAAGAAAAACTCCATCATAATCATGAAGCTTGTTGACAAACACCTATTATTCATCTAGAAGAACTTGTTAAAGTACAATTGCATTTGATCCTTAGAGTGACACCAAGAAGATAGGTAGAAGACTCTAAACATAGACAGATCTCAAGGCCTAAAGCTTCTATAGAATCACAAAGGGATGAATTTCAAAGTCAAAGAAGGGGAACCGGCTAGAATTATTTTCCAACTACTTCATCTTCCTCCTCATGATCATTAGTGGACTCTAATAGAAGGAAAAAAAGGTTTAGAGATCATGATACAGAGAGACATGAAGCTCATGATAGGCATGAGTATCATGAAAGGAATTGAATGAAGAAGATGATGAGTATGAACTATGAAGAGACAAGAATAGGCAAGAAGAGAAAGAGTAATATGAGTACCAAAGGAATCATCATTGCAACGAAGCATACAAACCCAATGACCATGAAGAGCCCTTGTTGGCCACTTGTAGCATGATAAAAATTAGGGAAGTAGTATATATTCCAACTAAGCATGTGAGGAATAGTCACATCAAGAAACTCAATATCAATAATATTCTAAAATTTTAAGGTGCATATAATCCAAATTTGCAACATCACGTTTAAGCATTTCATGATGTTTGTGCTCTCTTCAGAATATTGAAAGTGACTAGCAGAAGCTCAAGTTGTTTGATAAGACACTCATCAAAAAGGCCAAGAGCTAGTATAGATCATTGAAACCAAATTTAATTAGAAGATGGTGTATCATGCTCAAACTCTTCAATGACAAATATCAAACCTATTCAAGAGTGTCCAATTGGAGAAAGCAAATCCAAGGATGGAGACAAGGGACACATGAATCCCTTTATGCACCAATGGATAGATACTACTCCCTTCTGCATAGATGTCCATGGCATGGATTCTTGCAAAGGGAATAACTTAGGCACATTATTGATAGGTTAAGGACTAAAACCAGAGAAACCTTTGGGATCTATGCCCAAGAAAGACTATCAAAGATGACCACCCATTAAATATAGAGGTTAATAGATTAGGTGGCAAAAGAAGAAGGCAATTTGAAAAAAAAAGAATCAAATAAGGAATATAATCAAGATCCTTCCATTAGAAAATGAGATGTGTGAATCTGTGACATGCAAGAAGAAGAAACCTTGGAAGAGGTGATTCAAACGAAACTCTAACAATTCAAAGATCTATCAATGATATAGTAACTAAGGTAGAAAAGATGTGGGAATTAGTGAACAAAAAGTTTGCTATAGCTCTAAAGATCATTGAAGAAACAACCAAACAAGCCTTAAATAAAGGCAAAGATAACAAGAAGAAAAGAGTGTATGGACAAGAAAAATATAAACAAAAAGGAAATGTTTCTTTAGTATAAGAGTGTACTAACTCAAGCTTAGAAGATGAGGAAGGATGCAAGGTGTGCTTGTATGAACATCCTAAGGGATGTTGCCCTATTATAGCTCATTTGCAAGAGTCTGGAGAATATGTGCTCAACACAAGCTTTTTTAAAAAGCAAATGTTAAGATAGCTATTTATTTTCAAGTTAACATATAACAACCCTTCCAACTAGCTTACTACCCAAGTGGAGCTTACCCTCAACTACAGGAGCAATACCAATAGCAATGGCAACAACCACAAGCATGGGCAATGCCACTGTCAAGATAACAGTGCCCATATAAGCAACTATACCCTTATGGATATTATGTGTAGCATCTAATCTCTCTAGGGAACACTTTAGTTCATACTTCTCAATATTATCCACCTCAGTATTATAGACCTACCACTCCAAGAATGGATTCTTATGCATACGTACATCAACCAATGGCTAGTTCACTAAGTCAACCTTCCAATCATTTACTATTAGTGCCACCACTAGTTATGCAAGGGGAGCTACCATCACAAGCATAGCACAGAAGTTCTATAAGGGCAGTGAACATACAAAGAGAAAATCATAGTAGAAATGCTAAAGGAAAATTGAAGAAATTTCCTTTCTTTAGGACAAGTCTAGAAAACGTTGGTAGAGTAAGGACTTCATTGAAGCATGTTCCTTATACAAAAAATCCTCCTACAAACACTATGCTTCCATCATAATCAAATTAGAAACTAAAAACTGTCATGTTAACTAAAATAGTGTTAAACTCGATTAAGGTAGGAGCACTCCCTAAGAAAAGAATAGATTTGGGAATTTCCTTGATTTATCAACAAATCACTAGAAATTCACCATGCAAGGCTCTACTAGACTCAAGTTCCAAAGAAAATTTTATATCTCAAGAAACATAAAAGGCATGGAACCTACTACCCTTAAAGAAGTGCAACCTAAGGTTAGAGCTAGTAGATCAATCTGTCACCATTCCTTCGGGATAGATAGAAGATGTGATGACCATTGTTAATGGGTAGTCTTATTTGGAATATTTTCTTATGATTGATGTAAAGAATGATGACAAGGAATTTCATATCATTATGGAGAAAGCATAGCTTAGCACAATTGATGCTATGTTAAGAATAAGAGATTTATTTGTGGAAATCTCTAAGGAAAATGAGCAACTAGTCATGCATACACAAATAATTCCATGCATTACTGAAGATAACAAAGGGTGAAATTATGAACTGAAAGTTCAAAATGTTAACATAATCCCAACACTAGCCTATAATAGATGTGAGAAAAAAGTGTGTGAATAAGAAGAGACAATGATCATAAAACCCAAAGACATCCAGTGGTTAAAAGATAAGAACATGAAATTGTAAAAAACATGCATAGAAACATTTGACCCCCTTATTAACTCCTATCCTAAGAAAATGATCCAAATTAAGAACTCACAGCAGGAAACACTAAACCATAATCATACACTAGTAGATAGTGAAAATGGAAACTCAAAATTTAAATTTAAGAGTATACAAGAGAGTGTAGTTGGACCTTTCAAGAATGAAAGATCATCTATTTCAATAAGATATTTGTCCTTAGAAGATCAAAATTCAATTATCATCAAGATTACATGGGAAAATAACCAAAAAACTAAATCACTGAGGATGATAAATGAGAAACCTAGAGTGTATGATCCAAGGGATCTAGGATCCATTTTTTGAATACTCGTCCATGAGTTCAGTCATACAGGAGATGCCTTGTCCTAACTTAGGAATTAATAAGTGCTTTTCAACTTTTTTTGTTTTCTCATTCTTTGGTTTATAATTTTTTTGTTATACTTTTT
>MNCI01007248.1:42401-68203 GCA_015680685.1 Gnetum montanum
GAATACTTTTAGGTGTGGTTATGCAAGGGCATTGAGAGTTGAAGCTTGCTTTGGGAAGGACCCACTTGTATAACTATTGTATCCCATACTTTGACAAAAAAAATTTGCATCATCCTGTGTCTTCCAATATGATTAAAACTTAATAAAAAATTCCCACATAATCTTATAACTTATCCATCACCTAAGAACATTCAATCCATCTCATACAAAGATAATAAACTTTCGTTGCCTAAAATCCCTTCCTTAAGACTTTCAAATGCTAAAACAAAGAATATTAAAACAAAAAGTTGTAAAACCAAAAATGTGTAAAAAAAAAAAAGTTAAAATACTGAGGAGCCACAAAAATTATTAGTATGGATGGCCATCTCCCCCATGACTAAGTTGGAAGGGGAAGATTCAAGAGATTGAGCATGGTTGTCCATCTGGCGAGGTGTCTATTGAGTTGGTTGGCTTGGGCTCATGGAAAGGCTTCAATTGTTGGCTGTTGACTAAATATTTCTTATATGGGCTATCAAGTTTATAGATAATCATGGCCCTAGATTGAAAAGTCTCATAAATAATGTAAGGTCCTTCCCACAATGTTTGAAATTTGGTTCGTTGGGATACATGTGCAGGATTCCAGTAGAGGACCTTGTCTCCTAGTTGAAACTTGACTTTTCTTATTTTGAGGTCATGGCATTTCTTGTTGAATGCCTTATACATTTCATTGGATAACATGTCCATTAAACAATTTTCATCTAGCATTTTGAGGTTCATTAATCATTCTTTCTATGCTAGACTTAGATTCAGGTCAAGGTCATAGGCTATAGAGAGTGTATGGAGCTTGAATTGGATGGGCAGTGTTGGTAGTTTTTTGTACATGGGTTCATAGGAAGAATAACCTATGGGAAGCTTCCATGTGGAGTGAGGCCCAAAGGACATTGTTTAATTTGGTGCTCTAGCCCCTTCAATATTTCCTAATGGTGCACGTTAGAATTTTTACTATCTCCTGATTAGTGACCTCAGCTTGACCATTGGCTTGAGGGTAATAAGGTGTTCTGAGTTTATGCTTAACCCCTAAACACTACATAATTTTTCAAAAAGTGGCACTTATAAAATGAGTTCCATTATTAGAAATTAACACATGAGGCACACCAAACCTATTTATGATATTTTATTGTACAAATCGAGCAGCAGTAGTGAATGTACAATGGTGATGGCTGCTGCCTCTACCCACTTAGTGAAATAGTCAACTATGACTATGATATATGCCTTTTCATTTAACAAAGATGTGATGGGACCCATAAATTCAATGCCCCAAATATCGACTTGCTTAAGAGGCTAAATCCATTGTTGTGGCCCTTCCATTCAAGCTATCATTCCACCATCTCTCTGACAACGATCATAAGCGGAGACAAATTAGTATGAATCCTTGAAGATTATTGGCCAATAATTTCCTACCATGAGTATTTTTATGGCTATGCATCTCCCACCATAATGGCCCCCACAAGGGCCTTCATGAGCATCCTAGAGAACACGCAGTTGATCCGTGTCAAGAACACACTAGCATACCAGGCCATCAAGATAGACTTTGTAAATGTTCTCATTAATTTCCATGAAATGCTTGACTTCGTGAAGAAACTATTGTTTCTTTCTGGTGTCCAACCCTTATGGTAGTTCTTGCTTGAGTAGATAAGTAAGGATGGTGTCATACCATTTTGGTTCATTAGGCATTTATGCATTAATAGCTCCTACAAGGAGACATTCGTCAAGAAATTGAATAGATAAGGGGTTTCTTTCTCCTTGTCATTCCATCTAAGTCATGATAAGTGATCAAGAACCAAATTTTTCACACATTTTCAATCTACCATCGTGAGATTGAACTCTTGCAAAATCACGAGCTAACATATGACACAAGGGCTCACCATTTCTTTATTCATCAAAAACTGAATGGTGCTATGATCTGTGTGCATGAACACTTTATAGCTAAGCACATAGCACCTGAACTTCTCTAATGTGAACACCACTATCATCAATTTCTTTTCTATGGTGGTGTAGTTCATCTTTGCACCTATAATACTTTGGCTTGCACAGTGAATGTAATATGGACATTTTTTTATCATGCATCTGTGTAAGCACTACCCCCAAAGCATAATTTTTATGCATCAGTCATCACATGAAATGGTCTAGACCAATCAGGTGCTTGTAGAATTAGGGTTTCAAGAAACTTCACCTTTAGTTGTTGAAATGCTATTTCACATGCAAAGGTCCAGACAAATGATACATCCTTCTTTGTTAAGTCCACCAATAGCTTTGCAATTTTGGAGAAATTATTAATGAAATGCCAGTAGTAGTCCGTATGATCAAGGAATAACTACACTTCTTTAATTGTTTTAGGTTGATGGGTTATTCCTCAAATGACCCTTATTTTTTCAAGGTCCACCTTGATTCTTACTTTTGAGATGTAATACCCTAATACTATGCCCTCCTGGATCATAAGATGGCTCTTTTGCCAATTGAGCTAGAGGTTTGTTTTGACACATCTCCCTAATACCTACTTAAGATGGTCCAAGGCTTGCTCAAACATAGCTCTATAGGTAGAAAATCCATTCATGAAGACTTCTACCACACTATTGATTTGTTATTGTAAAATGCTAAGGACTAATCATTGAAATGTGGCTAGGGCATTAGATAGACTAAATAGCATCTGACGGTAAGCAAAAGTTCACTAAGGACTTGTGAAAGTCATCTTCGCCTGTTCTTTTGGTGTAATCTAGATTTTGTTATAGCTACTATAACTATCCAGAAAGCTATAATAGCTATGCCTAGAAATGGTATCCAGCACTTGGTCGAAAAAAGGCAATGGAAAATGATCTTTGAAAGTTTCCATATTGAGTAGTCAGTAGCCGATGCACACCCACCATTTTTCTTCTTTCTTAGGCATGATCATGAGTGAACTGATCCACTCACTATTTGCAATAGCTAGATGAATCCTTCCTTAAGATGTTTTTCAATCTCCTCTTTGACAATCTACTTTAATTTGGGATTCAAACATGGCTTTGACTATCATTTTAGCTTAACGGTGGGGTTAGCGTATATCTAATGCTGGCATATTTCTGAATTTATACTAGTGAGCTATGAATATGACCAAGCAAAGGCTACTAACCATTTTTCCATAATCTTCATCAACATTTTCTTTTGTTCTTCAACAAGCTTGATATTAATAATGATTGGCCTTCCATTTTTCAAGAACACATACTACATTCTAGTCAGTAGTGTCTTCAGTTCAAGGGGTTCTTACTTAAAATTGCTAGGAATTTTCAACTCTTCCCAATTGAGATCATCATTTACTCCTTTGGAAAGCTAGTGATGAACTTGCTCAATTTCATCCATACTTGTGACATATTCATACATTAGGCCCTTAGTAGGTTCTATGCACAATGTATTGCTACTAGAATCAGCTGTCAACCACTAGGTGCCTTCTTGTTTTGTGGGTACTAAGTATAGACATCTTTGGATTTCAAATTTTGGTGCACACTACTTGCATGCAGAGATAGATGTTTACTTCACTAACCATAACTTCTGTACATAATGGCACCTTGAATCGTTGTATGTAATACATGAATTCCTCTTCTTCTTGATCTTTTCAAATTCATTTTCTTTCAATATCTTCAAGGAAAGATCTATAATGCCCATTTTGGCACCAATGGTGCTTAACCATGCCCTTCCCATAATAATTGAAATGTCCCCCTTGCAGTTCTCCACCTTGATTACTAGGAATTCAGTTGGATATGACCACCCACAGATAGTGGTTACGATGTCCTCTAGCAGTCCCAATGGAACAATGATGAACTGGTTCACCAATTCTAGCGAGAGGTTATTCTTCTTCAAGAGAGGAAGGTTCCACATCATGTACATCTCATCCAAGATCATATTAACACTGGAATAAAAGTCCAGAAGAGCTTTACAAGGCTCATTCCCAACAATTTGCAAATATACTAGGAGACTTCCAGATTTAGCTAACTTCCTAGGCAAGTTACCAGCTCAAATCCAATCAAATACAGCATGGCTCAACATTACAGTATGGATTCAAGGGAGATTTTGGTCTAAAGGGTCTTGGATAAAGGTGAGACAAAGGAAGGTGGAGGAGCAGGGTTACCAACCATTCATGTGTCTAAGGGCTTTAGTGGACTACAAGGTCAAAAGAAGGATCTTTTCTTTGATCATGGTTTTGACCCACCTGGTTGGTTAACTGGTTGTAGATTAACTACCTTCGTAGAATTTATTTATTGTGGTTGGGTAGGAAATTCACCTTGCATGGATGGAGTAGGTGGTAGCTATGCAAGAGACAAAGGAGTAGGTGTAGGGACAGGAGGAGCATGAGGATAGTAGATGACATCCCTCCTTAGATAGGGTGGTTGGTACACTTCAAGAGGATAGTGGTGAAGTTGGTAAGTGGCAACATGACTAGAGGTGTCTTGAGGAGATGAAGGTTGCTAAACATAGTAACCATAAGGATTTGTCTACTAGTAAGGGGACTGTTGTCTTGGAGGTGTGAGTGCCCATGATTGTGGGTGTTGCCACTGCTAGTTTAATTTGTAGGGTTTTGGTGTAGTTCCACTTGGGTAGTATTGCTATGGAGATTCTTGCAAGTGTGACATAATTGGACAACATCCCTTAGGATGTTCATACTAGTAGACGTTACACCCACCATCATCATTTGAGTCACTATCTACAACCATCTCTATCGCAGCCATTTTACCCTTACCCTTAGATATAGCATGTTTAGCTTCCTTATGTCTTCGATACTAACACTCACTACTTTGCTTGTTGGACTCTTTAGCAATTTTTAAGACAACCTAAAACTTGTTAATCATAGAGTCTCATAATTGGTCAACCTTAGCTGTGATTTCAAATTGCAACTTCTAGAGTGGTAAATTTTTCTAGTTAACTACCTCATCTCTAGTTAACTCATCCTCATTGTCACAAAATTGAAGCCTCCTTATGCAGATAGAAGGATCCCTATTGTATTCCTCTACACTTTTTTTCTTTCTCAATTCTTCCTACTTCTTGGCCACCTACTCAATTAAATTTTGGATCTGACAACCACTTCACTCTATCAATCTCCCTTGGGCATAGATGCCAAGGGTTTTTCTTATTTCAGACCACAACCCATCTATGATATGGTGAAGTTGATCAAGCTGAGAGTATCCATGGCTGAGACACCTATGCAACAGAGAATAGTATCGGCCAATAGTCGCATCCAAGGGCTCATGATTTTCTTGTTTTCACCCTTGAATCTACTTTCTTAGATTGGATACTCAGGAGTACATTTGATATTTGTCATTGAACAATTTCAACATCATACTCCACCACCTGATTGATTCTAGCTCCAAGGATTAATACCAATTTTCTACTTCCTTAATGACTGTTCGTAGAAATAATTCCAACTTCTTCTAGTTGTTCTCAATATTTTGCAAAGCAAATGCATCTTGGAAGGCTTGAAGATGATTCTATGGATCAGCATCGTAACCTCCCTCAAACTGAGGGATGTTGTTCATGTCCAGCCTCTTTATTTTGCAATTCTTTATGTGACTTGTTGTAATCCTCATGGCCTTTACAATGTTTCACATGCTTTAAGTTGATGATGGCACCTACGATGTTATCTACTAGCCCTTATTTCATGGTGATGGGTCTCTCTAGATTGCCCATGCCTCTACTTACAATTGTCTTGATAGTCGCTTCTATTGTTCTAGTCCTGTTGATCACCTCCATCATAGTTATTCCCTCTGTGACCATGATATGAGCTAGATGAAGAAGAAGAAGAAGAAGATGAAGTGGAAGAGGAAGGAGAACTTGCTTTGTGCTAACGCCTATTACCCTTCCTTTGATGATTTCGACCATGATCTCAATCATGACCTCTTTTTTTCCCTTATCATGACTTGTCCCTCTAGATCCATTCTTATCATTGGATCCATTCTAACCAAAACCTGGATTATGAATTGTGGATTGCACATTCTAGTTGAGGGTGCCTTGAACAAAGTCAAAGATATGAGAATCACCAAAGAAGTGGTCACCTCCATCTAATGGGCCAAGCAAAGGTGGAAAAGTGTTTGATCCCTTGCCTTTCAAAAGCTCATGTTGGTGCTCCAGCTGACAATCCCTTAACCTTTGTGCTTTAGTGGTATGATAATCCCTTCAATCAGGATCTTGCATCTCGTACTCTCCATGAAGATGTCGAAGTTCATGTTGTGCAAGCATTAGTTGGAGCATAGTTGGAACAGATCAATCAAGTGGGAACACAATGATGGCTTCCATGTCACACCACCGTAGCATTTCATCTTGATGTAAGATGAAGGTGAAATCTGATACATACTTATTAGGATGAGCATATACCACTCGATATTGCTGAGGCACTTACGTAACCCTAGGTAGAAAAAGGCTTCTATGAAAAGAAGAAATTTTATGTTAATGAATTTATATGTAGTGTTCGGTTAAGATTCAATTTAATTATAATAATAATCTTTTTTTAGAAGATTTGACTCTTAGTGTTTGAACAACAAGGTTACTAAGTTTCACTTAGTTTAGATAGTGCACGTAGAACTAAAGTCCTCATCAACGACGCCAATGATAAGCAGTGAGGTATCCCTATGCCCAACCATATGAATCATAGGTGTTCATGTGTAATCTGGTCGAATTCCATAGACTTTAATTACCAATTACGCTAGAGCTAAATAGTGAGTTCATGTTGTCTATTCATTATCTTCCCAGTCTCACTTGTGAACTGAAAATGTATGGTTAAGTGTAACTGAGGCATAAGATTTTTATTACTTTGTGTTTTATCAATTAACCACCTAAAACAAGAATAAAAGTGAGAGTAATTAAGTCCTAAGTAAACTATGATCTAATCTAACCTAACACAAGTAACTGTTCCCACTTCCCAGACACATCCTAAACTTTGTGTAAACACTACTGGGGTGTCAAATGCTAGCCATTTCTATGCTACCAATTGTAAAAAGTATGTTCGAAGGGGTCATGTTTGTGTATTTTAATGAATTGCATAATTAATAAAAATTAATTGCTACATGAATAACATTAATGTAAACTGAATGAAATCACAATATATATAAATGCATAAGAAAGAAATTCTCAAGTGCTACAAGGTGAATCAAAGAGTTCTTCTTTATTGCCAACACAATGGTGTGTTCAAGTACATCAATGCTTGAATAAAGATTTGATCTCACTTAGACCTCCTACCATGGGCACTTGGAAAATATTCTAACTCTCAAATGAACAAAATGCAAGAGTTTTGCTACTTGACTGACAAAAACTACTCTCAATCATGTGCTCAAGGGTTGTATTTATAGACCCAGGAATAACCCTATGATATCGAATGCACGATATTGTATCTTGGATCATAATATCACGTACTCGATATCACAGTTGCTTTGATATCAGAGCATATGAAAAACATGATTCATCAGTATTCTAGCACCAATAAAATACGTCATAATTATTATGGAAATCTAGTTTCAACTTGGAGGTTAATTTGTGGTAATATTTCATTAAGTGATTAATTTTGCTGCTAATTTCTAGACCACAATAATTTATTTACCTTTTCAAATGTATCAACTTGAAGTTTTAAAAGTACCATAAATAAAAGTGTGTTCGGTACTGCCAAAAAAATTAATTTAGTTCCTTGGTTGAACGTGGCTTCTTGTAGAGTGGACTCATTCAAATTTTTGTCTTGCACTCTAATTTTGGAATATGGTCTCAAGTTTAAATGGCATTTAATTGATGTTTCATGGTGAGTGGTGGTGTAGGGTTCTTGCATTGGTGGACCGTCAGCACATGACTATAGTTATGTGGGCGTGGAGGACATGGTGAACATGGTAATGAAGATGAGAAATGGTGGTTGTAATGGCCATAGGTGAACATGGGTATTTAAACTAATAGGCCATAGTGGTTATAAAAGGCATAACATCAGGAACTCTAAAGTGCAGGATCGACTCCAAGGGGGCTCTGAAATCATCAAGAGGATTTGGTAGTCTTCTCTTCCTCATAGTATTAGAACTACAGTAGAGGGTGCATGACTGCAACAAGGAACCATTATAGATAGATTTGGTGGCCTTCTCTCACCAGGTGTGATGGCAAATTAGTAGCGCATCATGCTGTTCATGTAGCTAGGCACATGATAGTGGTTGACAATGGCATTAGAGAAAAAGGCACAACATTAGGTGGGTGACATGTGTCTATTGGCAACAGTCAACAGTAGGGTTCTCTTTCTATTCTTTTCTTAGCATGTAGTAGGCATGCACAAACAACACGATGCATGCATTGGATAACTACACAACACTAATGACGCATAGTGCCAGCTGCACATCTATAGTAGTGTTAGCAATGCAACGTAAGTGGCAAAGGGGGGGGGGGGGACAACTAGAAAACCAATAGGCAATGATTTTTTTCTTCTTCTTTTACATCGCAATAGGCTATTCTCCTCTCTCTTATTGTAGGAAACTACGATAGGCAGGTAGCGAACAATAGGGGTTTACCCTCTCTCTCTCTTGAATTGTTAGCAACAACTATGGTAGTAGCAACAGAGAGGCAATACCTTCCAATAGCAAGAATGATCTTTCCCTTAATCTCTCTTTCCTTCTTCAACAATGATCAGGGTTTTCCTATTTGGCGGTGAGCACTACAAGCAGTGATAAATTAGTGGTGGATAGCAAGGGATTATGGAAAATTTTATTTTTTTAGTTAACTATTGTATTTTCTTGAAGTCTTGAATTTTAAAGATAGTTACTCAAAGTCCCCGACTTTCTAGTTTAATTTATTTTGTTGAAACATCACATAGCCCTCTCTAACTCAGACTATTCCTAGGTTTTTGTATCCATACAGGAGGCACCCTAGGCCATAGTCTCCTCAAATGAGTTTTTTTCTAGGTGTTGGTGCATCCAAAATATATGCATCAACAGTACCCATCACATTTATGGCACTGTTGAGTCAGTAGCATAATGAAGTTCTTGTAGTTTGTTTCCATAGGAGTTAGAATATTTTCTTAAGTGCCCACAGTAGGAGTTCAAGGATTATACAAATGCTTATTCGAGCATCAATGTACCTAAACACCTTGATGTGTCAACAAAAAGCTAAGATTCTTGAAATACATTGCAACACTTGGAATAACTTAATGTTTACCTTTATGCACTTTACTATTCATGCACTTTAAATTCATCTTCTTAATTAATTCATTAATTAATATGCTTAATTACACATAAGAATGACTACCTCAAACATATTGTTAACGCTTGGTAATCTTAGCAGTGTTACTACTCGGTATGTGCAATAGCATAACACTTGGTAACCCAATAGCATCATAACAGGTTCAAGATGTATATGGAAGGTGGGCCTAGATGCTTATGTTAGGAAATAGACTAAGCCATTAGATAAATGCTTAGATTAGTTTCCATTAGATAAACGCTGCTTCAGGTCTGCTGCTATGCCCTAATACTCACATTCAGGAAGATAGATGTTGTCCAATTAAGAGAAGGTTAGGGATGATAGTGCTAGCATTAATGCACTAGGAATCTATCCCCTTTACTATTAGTTGCTTCAGAGACAAGGTGATTCCTGGTTAGTTGGAAGTCATTATCCTTTCCACCACTTTAAAGTCATATGTATTTATAGAGAGGATTTACTCAAATGTTTGCTGGATTAAGTTAGCATTTTGCAAGTTCCAAATGAATAGAAGTAAAGTGACTAAGAAGAGTGTCCTTGGTCATTAATTAGTGGAGTAAGATAAGATAGCTCAATTAGTAAAGCATAATCAAATAGCTAGTATTGTCCGAGCAAGATGAAATAGTCCAATACTATCAAAAGAATGACATAGAACAAGTCAACAAGGGAAGGGTGAATAGCACTAGTACATTATAGAAATGCAGTTTATTGTTCTATCATTTGACATAGGAGTTGCAAATTGGTACCTTCATTTGTCAAAAGCTACGCATAGAAACTATAAGGCTAATGAATAATATAGCTAGATCTATCTTAGCACAAGGAATAAGCACACTAGTGGGAGTCTACCCTTTGAAATTTTGGGTTTATCTCCCAACTTAACAAGAACAAGCCAACGTTTTTATGGAGTTGTGATGGTTTTGGCTATGGAGGATCTCCCCATTTAGCATGACATGGTAAATTGGGAGAGCCCTCTAGGATCTTTGGTAGTCACTTCAGCCTATCTAATGTTCTTCCTTGATCTATAAGAAGGTGGTGGGCATCATCAAATTTCTACACCTCATCAAACCTGAGCCACTTGTGATTTATATGGTTGAGTGTAGGGAACACTTGTAGCTCATGTATCATGATAGACATGAACTAGCTTGTGAAGTTGTTGAAGATCATTTACTTTAAATATGTTGTGGCTTTTAACTAAACATTATTATATTTATTGCATTGTAAAGATTTGGCTTAAGTATTTCATGCTTCTAAAATATATTAAATTGTAATTATGAATTTAAACTATGAATTTTGGTTTAAGGTTATTTGCATTATGGCATCACATGTCCCATTCAATGATTTAAGTAATTTTTTTTAACTAGTATGACATGATAAGCAAAGCAAGGTAGACGACCCCACCACAGCAACATCACATGGTAGGAAGCACCAATCACCGTTATCGCAGATGAGAGCTTCGTTTCTACTCCACTCCAGTCCTCTGAAAATACAAATCCTGAAACAAGAATCTTAGAGTTCCATTAAAAACACCGATGCAGGTTTCCACCCTACCTCTGCAGCTAAAGATGGTGCCCCTGCTGCAGCTCTACTGCTATTCCTTGCTACTGGTAGAAGCTGCAGCTGTTGTGCTCCACCAACTTTACCTTCGAACCATAAAACCCAAAGCAAAAGAAGAAATAGAAGAACCAGCAGCAGTTGATGGGCTGATGTTGCCGCCGGGACTGGCGGGGCTGCCAGTATCGGGAAACCTTTTGCAAATGGTTTCATGTAACAAGCTCCAAGATTTCATGCTACCGACTTATAAGGAACACAAGGTATTTCTTTCTTCTATTTTTCTTAGAATATTGTGAATAATGAATGTCTAATATTTCAATGATAATGATTTAACAGGAACTAGTGGTGGCTGGAACAGACACCACAAGCACAACTTTGGAATGGGCCATAGTAGAGCTTATACGGAATCACACGTAATGAAGAAAGCCCAACAAGAAATCGAGAAGGTCGTTGGTCATGAAAGACCAGTGGAGGAGAAAGACATGGCTAATTTTCCATATTTTTAAGGGCCACTATTAAGGAAACTCTGCGTCTACATCCTGCAGCACCTTTTCTGGTGCCACGCAGAGCTGAACGTGATTGCATGATCGAGGATTTCCTGGTACCAAAAGATGCAAAGGTCATTGTCAATTATTGGACCATTGCTAGAGACCCGGGTGTGTGGGAGTATCCTCTGAAATTCAGCCCAGAAAGGTTTTTGCATACAAACCTGGACTTCAAAGGATAGAATTATGAGTTCATACCGGTTGGGTCAAGCAGAGTGCGAATGCCACTTGCTAACATTATGGTTCACAGTTTTCTGGCTGCCTGCCTTGATTGAAGGATTTGATTGGGCCTGCATTGATAATGATGATGAGATGGACATGGCTTACTGAGTTGCAGTCACCATGCACAAGGCCCGCCCGCTTGTGGTTAAAGCAACCCCACGTTTGGACTCCACTTTCTATCAGTAGGGGGCGTTGCAATAGTCCATAGAATGACTCGACTTGTTTAACCTATAAAAGCCTAGTGCCGGTATTCAATTGAGTAGAGCATGTGTGGTTTAGTTATAAAGCCAGAATGACTTGACTTGTTTAATTTCTGATTGTATTCAAAATTTGTAAATTCAAATGAGCAGACGTAACCATGATTCAAATGACGTGTGGAGAATAGAAAACTTCTGAAAAATGGCCATTTTTCTTGTTGATCTTTCTTTTTAAGTTGCAAATTGATTTTCAATATTCATAAGGCTTTAAGTTATTTAGCTTGTGGACTAACTCATAGACAATTTAACTGAAATTAAAATTTTTTAACCTTTATAGATTGTTTAGATCTATTTGATGATATAAACATTTGTGCCATGAGTTTTGAAAACATCATTAAGAAAATTTATAAGTCAATTAATTTATAATCTTTTGATAATTACAATATTAGCCATATCCATAAAATCTATATGTGTAACAATAAGGTATTATCTTGGATTTGATTTAGAAACTGCAAGTTGTACATTTGATTCTAACAGATAGCATTGGTCTATGAATTTAACAAGAAACCTTGCCCTTCATCAAATATTTTAAAAACTTATTAACTTATAAATTGCACATTATCTATTTTCCTCAATTATCTGGCAATTCCTTTCATGTGATCTCTGATAACATTTTCGATCCAGAGTAGTGTTTGGTTGTATGATTGTAGGAAGAGTGGCGGAATGTCAGGAAGCTGCCCCCCAGTGTTGTCTCTAGGTCCATCGTTTGCAGTCGATGCATCACTTTGCGGGACCTATCCCAGCCCATCCTGCATGCATTTAGTATCTTGGGGGTTCCTGGGGAGTGTAACCAAGGTCCCGTCCGAGACCGTGGTACTCCCCACCTGGGAACTAGGCCACTGCCACCTTCATTGATACACTTGTGTCGGTTGAGGCTGTGGCCGAAGTAGTGGGATCGGGGTACCAGCCTGCCAGAGGGCATAGATTACCCCAAGGTGTCTACCAGGGTGTCTTCATTACAAAGATTCCCAAAGGAAGTGTGAGAGGTTGATGGGAGTCTCAGCGCGCATGCTCTGGAGGAACATAAAGTGTACCCCATTGAGTTTGTGATGCGAGCCTGACTGGATGAATCAACGCTCCACCAGTGCCATTGCGGCTCACCACGCGGGTGGGAGGGCCATCCCTTGAATGTGTCTGCTAGCCATCCAGGGAATGGGACCATGGAAGAAATTGGCCTCCATGGCTTGGAACCCACGATCAGGGGAATCTGGTCCCCCATTGCGAGCGTACCAATCACTGAAGCGAAAGCCTCGACGATCACTAGAATCTGGCACCCTCAGAACACAACAACCTCCCCACTCCAGTTTGCATAAAATGGCTACAAATCCAACTCTGGGTTGGCCTTGATGCATTGCAGCACCGTGGTCCACCCAATCCACGTAACCCAATGCTAGAGCTCCAGTTGCTATTGAAGTTCAGTAGCAGCTGGCTCGAGGAAAGCACGCATACCCATGACCATAGTAATTTCACCCCAGAGTTTGCGAAATCGATACACTAGTGTCATAGGTGGGGAAAGATCTGTTCCTTTAAAGACCTACTTGTTTCTAGCATGCCAGAGGGTCCATAGTGCCACCAGTGTCGATGAGTTCCCAGAGTACTTGAGCTGGGGGAGGCCAATCATACTCCATAAGTGCCTGACCACATGGCAATCATACGTGAAGTGGTGGAGCATCTCTATGCACTAATTGCACATCGGGTAGGTGGTGTTCATGAGCATGCCACGTGGCCTTAGTTGCATGCAAATGGGAAGCTCCTAGTGTAGGATTAGCCACCCGAAGATCATGATTTCTTCTGATAAGAGGGCTTTCCACAGGCGCATCCATCGGGGGTTTACTGGGAATTGATGCTGGATCAATAGCCAGGGGTGTAGGGTGACCTTGTTTTCTCTTTTGAGCATGCTTATGTGCATGCAAAGTTGGCTCCACACTAGGGAATTCAACCTGGCCGCCACCCAGGGATGATATTTTTGTAGCAGAATCTACATCCATTGGGCGGGAGTCATCTGATGTCGGGGAAAATCGATGAAGAATCCACTGCCTACACATTGCAGCTTCCACTGCAAACGATAGAATGCCAACACCCCTTGCCCTAGGACACGAGATGCATTTTCGGCCCACCCTTACCCCCCAACCATACAAAATCCCGAATTATCATGTCAATTTTTTGCATAACTCCGAAAGGCATGGTGGCCATGGATGCCATGAATCTTGCCATGGAAGCCAGCACCATCGACGCTAGCATGATTTTCCCTTTTCAGGATAGCAACTTATTTGCCCAATGCAGCATGTGCTTTTGGAGGTTCATCACGAGCATCTGCCAGGTTCATTTTTCGGTGCTAGGTCTACATGGGGATGCCTTGGTACGTGTCCTCTGCTACCCCTAGTAGAATCCTCAAAATCTGGATGACCTTGTTGTAGATAGTGGGGTGGGTATGGGTGAGGTAGAGCATGGATTTACTAGGGTTGGGGGTCAACCCCACTTCTCTCTTCATCCTATCCAGTGCCCTCATAAGTGCCTGGGCCTGTGGAATGATGGCATGGGTAAAGATCATCATCTCATCCACATAGTGGGTGATTAAGTAATGGATACCATGAATGTCCAGCCCCTGGACACCTTCCTCGATGCAATAGGTTTGCATGAGGTCCATCACCAGGAGGAAGAGGAGCAGGGAGAGGGGATCCCCTTACCTAAGCCCACGGGCCATCCCATGGAACCCCCAAAGGTTGTCATTGATGTTCAGTGAGTACCATCCTCTCTTCTGAACCTGAAGGCACAAATCCACAAATGAATTAGTAAACCCTTTTGCATGTAGCACTGTCCTAATGGTAGCCCAGCTTATAGAGTTGTAGGCTTTAGTGATGTCTAATTTGATGTAAAGCCTGGGGAATCTAGCTATTTTGAGAGAGTGTTGGACTTCTTGCAGGAGTAGGATCTGATCATGTAGATAACAGCCTTTGATGAACACATCCTAGTTTGGTCCCACCAAGCGTGGCATGAGGGGCCTCATCTTGGTAACCACCATCCATGAGAAGAGCTGTAGGAGTGAGTTACAGATGCCAACGGGATGGAATTGCCCAGGGGATGTGGGGTTAACCATCTTCAGAAGCAAGATGACCTAGGAATAGTTGATTTCATTGTGTACTTGTTTCAATGCAAGCATATAGTTGAAGGTGTCCAAAAAATTAGGGCCAAGTAAGTCCTCGAACTTGTAAAAAAATTCTTTGGGCCATCCATATGGCCCCAGGGCTTTTTCTTCTGGCATGGCCTGCAGCGCGATATGGAGTTTAGCCCATGAGAAGGGTTGCATGAGACGCTGGTTTTCAGCTGCGGTGAGGATCCGTGGAATAGTGACTAATATGGGATCCATGGGTTGCCATTTCCACACCTGTTGCCAGTAGTGTAACAGTTTATCCAGGCTAGACATTGAGTGGGACTATTTCCCATGAATTAAGCTATGAAGCATTCATTGTACTTGATGATGGATCCCACGATGTGCCTTTGCAATGACAAAGAAGAATTTCATGTGATGGTCGCCAACCTAGAGCTATTGTATACAAGCTCATTGATGCCAGTATTCCTCCTCTTCATGTTGTAGGGTCTATAGCTCAACTAAGAAAGTGAGTTCCTCTTGGGCTAGATCTACGTCATGCTCCTGTTGGGCCTAGATGTTCTGCAGTTGGGATTGCATGTGAGATCGATAGCCTTTGAAGATGTACTTGTCCACTGTGGCTAGGGCCTTGATTTGGCATTTGAGGACCCTAAGTCCATGCTTGAGGATGTCACGTGGCTCCTTCATGTCGTTGTATCCTTACCAGATAGATTGGACTAGTTCTCCCAACTAGGGTTTGGTCAGCTAGGTGCATTCAAATCTGAATGGGCGTGGGGCCCTAGACACTTCTGTCTCTAGGTGATAAATGATGGGCCAATGATTCGAGGCCACTCGATCCTTCCCGTAAGCGTGGACCTCCCAATCTAACAGGAGTGCATCGTTGACCCACACCTGGTCAATGTGAGATTGCACCCTGGCTGCACCCTTCCTTCTATTGCTCCAAGTGTACTTGTAGCCTAAAATCTCTAGGTCGGTGAGGCTAATGCATTATAGCAACACTAGGCACTTGGAAGTCCCCTGGGGCTCCGAAGAGGAATCCCCAGTCTTCTGCCAACTGTAGATCCATTGATTAATGTCCCTGATGAGGAGCCAGCGGTAGCCACAGGAGACCAGCTTTGGCACCTGGGATAATTTTGTGATGCGGTCCTGCTACACCTAGGCCCCATAGACGTTGGTTATCTAGACGTCCAGTCCCAACAGGCACACCATGATGCACCAATCTGATGCATCAAACAAATATGAGTCCACGTTGGTGAGGACCACGAGGCCACCTACCCATCCCCTACTACGCATAAGGTGCTAGCACCATCCCACCCACTGTAATGCCTAAGTTTCCATCTACCATAATTTTATCTCTTGGAGACACACTACATCGCACCCCTTCGTGCTTACCATTCGGTTCAGGGTATGTCGTTTATATGGGGTACCTTGTCCTTGGCAGTTCCAGGAAAGTACCTTCATGGTGACATAGATGAACATCTATTGTAAACCTCCCAGAGTATAGGTTGCACTCCCAAATCGACGTACAGTTGCATGGTCTTGTCCCAGGTGTGGGTGTTGTCAGGGTGTCCCACCTTGGTTTCCTATAGGGTGATCACCATCCCCTTCTCACGTGGCATCCCCCGACAACCTGTGGGGATTTTGGGCCACTTTGAACCCCAGCAGGTGGTGATCCAGTTGATCAACGATGATGGTGTCTATCCCCCTTGCAATGAATCCACCCCCCATCTTGGGGATTTGGGATGAGCCATTGCAGCTCGGCCTAGCCCCTACATCAATCAGGGCTTCTACCCCATCATGGCACCCTCCCCAGTCAGGGCGCCATAAGGAGCCCTACATATCATGCCTAGCCTACTGTCCTAGCCCCTAGCGAAAGGTCCTCCATCGTGCTAGGTCCCAAATGGCCTACCCCTTGCCCTAACATGGCTAATGATAGTCGTACCATGACCAGAGGTAGCCTCCACCTTACTCTGCGGAAGCCCCTCCTTACGAGGTAGAATCCCCACCTTACGTTTTACAGCACTTGCAGGTGCCATCGAGCCCTTGTTGGTCACCTAGCCCTTTTTTTTGATGAGCTACCAACCTCTGTCATTAATTTCAAGGATGGTATGATCCTATTTTGCAGGATCGTCCCCATTCGCAATTTCCGTAGGTGAGGTCAGGACCTTTGTCGGTAGGTTTTTAAACTGCACGCGGACCCGCTCTTCTCCGAGGTTGGTGTCCAGCACTAGTTCATCTACATGATCTATGAAGTGTAGGGACCTCCACACACAGAACCACGCAAAGCCCAAAGAGTCCATCACCTCGATGAACTAGTCAAATTTAATAAACTTGTCGAATAGTACAGCCATCGATTGTAGGAAATCTGCTGACCAGTATTCCAAGGGAAGATCATGTAATCAAACCCAAACCAAAGCCCATTCAAATAGGTCTTTATCGTAGTGTACTCCTGGGTGTTAGGGTGCCAACGCCAACCCCCACGTCCCATAAAACCAAGGCCCCTCCACCAGGATGCATTCCCTGTCTGTCGTCGAGGCAAAGCAAAACAGGAGATGGTCATCCGCCAGGCATTTGACCATCATCGTATCCAATCGCCAAACTAACTGGATCCATCTCCTAATCAAATTCATCCATGTTCTTGCACCCTTTGACATAAACTTGCTGATCAGGCTGTGCTCCAATTATTCTAGCGTGCCTACGACTGGTCAATTGAACTTTATCCGCAGCACCATCCCCTCCTATGAGCAACCAGTGAACTCCCCTAAACCTTTGAGAGCGACCTACAGGTCCTCTAGCCCATCCTCCCTCATGTCACTCATTGCGTTAGTTTGAGTCTCCATGGGTGCCTGGGTTTCCACGGCCGCTTGTGCTGCCATGGCGACTGGTATCGCCATGTTCGCCTATGGCATCATGTGCGCTTGGGTCGTCGTGTCTGGTTGTGCCTTCTTGGTTTCCTTTGCCAACAGCTTCATTGCCTTATAGTTTTTACTAAAGTCAAAATTTTAAAAAATTAAGAAAACTATTTATCATCTCCCATATAATTCTATATCAAATTAAGTTATATAGTAACCATAAAATTAGAATTTTTACTTAAGACCCCTAGATCTATCCATTCAACTAATTTCAAAATTTCTTTTACTTAAGTTTTTTATTCTTTTTATAACTTAGTGCTAAAAAAAATTGAACTTATGACGTGGGGCTACTAGGTCAAGATCCTTATTATATCAAACCAAGTAATATAGTAAATGAAAAAACTTTCTATATCACATCTCATTACAAGTTTTCTATTGCTGAAAATTAATATATATACACACACACACATACATCCAAGAAAATATATGGCTATTAATGAGATCTTTCTCTAATATTTTCCAATTTTTAAAATGAAAAACTTTAATTTTGGCTTGTACTTTAGGGGAAAACTACCCAAAAACAAGAAAATGAGTAGCAAACTCACACATTGTATAGCATTAAGTTATAAATTTCTACTAAACTTACTTGTAGGCTATATGTCCAAGGGGTACATATAGTTATCTGATTTTTGTTCCAACTCCCATGGGTTCTACATGTGCAAACGAAAGATGTATAAGTTTTTTCTATTATGTTATGAATGCATAACATCAACACTTTAGCCATGATGCTTTTTGTCATATTTTCATTTTGAAATAGTGTCATTTTGTAATAAATTTTGTAATTATTGTAAGAAGATCCATAATGAAAGGGTGCATTGTAACTATGAGTATGTCTCTTGAGGAAAAATTTTGGAGTTTGACTTGAGATATTTATGCTAGTAACTTAAAGCTCAAGCTAGCATGGAGTTGTAAAGCTAGTAATTGCAATTAATAATAATTAGATGAAATGAAACAAAAACAAACTTGACCACCTTTAAGGAATAGATGTTAAAGGAAGATAACCCTAAGAACCTTCAAAGCATTACCTATATATATTTACCTATTCTTTCCTAATTTTTACATTTATAAAGTTTCTTTTCACTTTTCCTTCTACATTTTCTTGTGTTATTTCCAATACATAATGTTAAATATAATAATATATTTAATGTTTTCTTTGGAATCTAAAAATAGGATATCATAATTAGTATCAGAGTAAACTATGACTTGAGTAGATTAGAATTAAGGGAAAACCACCATCTAGAACATATTACAATCCTAAGAATGAATCATGATCTATGATGAATCACAATCTATGAGAAAACTAAGAACCAAGAGGAGACGTGGCCCAAGAATGAACAACAACTTAGGATGTGAAAACATGTTCTCATAGAAAGATAATGTTACATCTTTTGTTTCAAATTCTTGACCTTGGTTTTATTAATTATTATTTAACATATACTATGGATAGCTTAATATGATTTAGACATATCTTATTATAAGAGACCACCATTTAGAGTGATGGTAAGGTGCTTATTTTTCAAGTGGTAGGACCTAGGTTTGAGCCTAAGCACAACCACTCAAAAAAGGTTAGGTTTTCACTCATCCACCAACCCTTCTAGGACCCCACCTTACCAAGGCAAGAATTAATCCTATGAGTGAAGATCCTTTATATATGTTGTTATAAACATATTTTATTGAAGTCTTGAGTGTATTTTTGGATAGCATATTTATATGATGCATTTGTATAATTAATTCTTAAGTGATACTTAACCTCTTGATCTCTTATTTAACGTTTATTATGGTTAAGGTATTATTTGTTAGCTATGTGATACCTTTTGGATGCTTATGCTTTAATAAGATTTTATCTTGTGACTTCCTATTTAATATCTTGAAATTAAGCTTTATATGTTGCTCATGCTTGTCTTTGCATTATCATATTATTTTTTGGAAAATTATAATTAGAAAGGTTGCATTCTTTTGTCTATTAGTTCATTTTGATTATTAAAATTAGAAACTTTGGTATTTGTTTTTTTTTCAAGGGAGGGAGAAGAGGGGAGGGGAAGGGGAAGAGAAAGAGGTGTTAGACAACCAAAAAATTCAAAGTATAGTAGATCATTGAAGAGAGAGCCTAAAAAAAATCCCAATAATTTTGCGAGTGCCTTTCTAGATTTTCATCCTTAAAATTAATCTTAAAAAATCTTCCCTCAAAAGGTACAAATAGAATTTAGGCTTGCCCTTATTAAAAGCACCCTCATAAGTTTTCACTTCTTACTAAAGGGTTTCTTGTAAAGATCAGGAGAAAACTCTCTAATGAAAAAAATAATACATCAATCAAAGATAAATAACAAATAGCAACAAAAGTTGAAAGCTTCTTATCCTTGAGCCTCCAAAACAAAAAGAAATTAATACTGTAGAAAGTAAATTAATTGTTCAACTCTCACTAGAAGCATTTTTATTTAAAGTTGTAGCTGAAAAGTGACATATTTGAGAATATTATTTTTGACACCTAAAGAAAGATCATAGTTATTCTCTTACTACTAGAAAATAACTCCATGCCAAAGCTTCCAAATAGAGTAGAGAATAAGTGGTTAAATATAATCCAAAATGCAAAGAAATGAAGTAGATAAAGTAGCATAATCACTAAGAATGACTTCATTGATGCTTGGTTGAAAGTTGTTACAATAGGATACTCAAGAACAACATAAGAAAATGAGTCTTCACTTCTATAAAGGGGAAACTAAAGAGAAATATTTTCCATATGTTTGAGATGAGTGCTGATAGAATAAGACACCATAAAAGATACAAATTTTTGGAAATCTAGGAGCACTCTAAATATCTTTTATTTTTTATCCAAAAGTGCAATGATAATTGCATTTTCCAAGCCTTATTTAATTTTTTATGAATAAAATCATTCTTTGTAATAATCTTATAGGCAACTTATGAATTAGAAGGAAAAAAATATCTACCATCCTTTAAAAAAATATTTGGAAAAGTCTTATACAAATTCTTGTCAACTTTAAATAAATTCTCAAGATTAGAAATTAAGTCTTCAACACTATTTTTTTCTCTTTCTATTCAACCATAGAGGCTAGAAGCTTCATTCGAAGTAATCCAAGTATCATGTATATTCAGATAAGAAATTGTAGTGATACCAAATCTACTCCAAGTGCTACAAAATCTAGTTTCATTAGTAGCCTAAGTTCCTTAATTAAAAAGAATTCATCATGGTCTAATTTTCTTAAGCATATCTTCTAAAAATATAATATAATTGTAATTCTAATATTTACTAAATTTGCACCATGTCTTTCAAATTTCTTTATGAATTGGAGAACCAAGAATAAAATTGGTCTAAGAAAAAATATTTTCTTATCTCATTAGAATATTGTGCCAACAAGTCAAAAGGCTATACCAATGATCTCCTTCACAAAGCCCAAAATGCTTCATATGTTAAAATTTCCAAGTTAGTACCATCAAAGATGGATCAAGTTGAAAAACTAGCAAGCACTAAGGCTACAACAAGATCTACGCTAATGAAAAACATTCTAGCCATCTGAAAAAATTTAAGTGTGATCTAATAGGTCAATGCCAACTACAGAATAAACTAGGACAAATTGCTCCATTGGCATACCTACACCATAGATCCTCAATGAGACATTTACAACAAATTGTAGAAATAATCAATTGGAGAAGCAAGGAAGTCTCAAGAATGTAGAAAGGAAGAGATAATCCCAATAGACCTGTAGAATCAATAGGACGCACAAGCAATTAAGTCTCTTCACAAGTTTTAGAAGATGCAATTGGATACAAAAAATATCAAGAAATGCTACATCCTTTCAAGTAATGTTAGAAACCAAAGGAGAAGTCATAGTGGTGGTGATGTAACTTCAGGATGTAGTAGGAGCAGCAAAGGGCATAACAAATCATATCAAAGAATCCTTTAATGTTCTTGTTGTGCCACCAGTTGATATTACTAGAACTAAAGATGTGGAAACCATAGCCAAAATATCAATGATCCTCGTAGAGCATGAAGATGTATTTCCAAGACTACTGCAAATAGGATAAATCATGTAGAACCTTTTTGATATCTCCAGTGATATCATTACAACTTAATCTGAGTTGATCCTAACAAAAGAAAAACTATTCATGATAGAAACTAGGATGCAACATGTTGAAAGTGAAGTGTAGTGGTTATAGGAAGAATTGGTTGCACTAAGAGTAAAGAAACATGACCTTGCATGACACATTGCACCTAACTAGTTAGACAAGTTTAAAAATGAATAGATTAATCAATTGATTACCAAATACACATAAATGGAGATGGAAAGGAAGAAGGCAATATGGGATGCTTTAGTAGCTAATGCCAAAACATATGCCCATGCTAAATCCATTACTAAATTAGAAGAAGAAAACAAGAAGATTTTTCCAAAAACATGAGGTTGATAGACATCAAAAAGTAGTAGAACATGCTAGAAAAAAATATTCATTAATTAATAGAATAATTTGTCAAATTCAACCTTGAGATTAGACAATTGACCCATGAAAATAGAATCATATCAATGAAAGAAGTTCACTTTACGTGATAGAAATTAGTAATTGAGATCAATGTGTAGAAAAATGAACATCTTTACAAGCAATGCCTAGATGGCCTAATAAGATGGTGTGTTCATAATGAATGTCAAGGTGATATTTTGGCTCACATGTAGCATGGTATCTATGGTGAACACTATGTTGGGAAAAGAACTATGACAAAGCCATCATTTGCAAGATGTTTTGGGATTATCATGTTCCATGATGTTCAATAATTCATGTGTTGCTGTGACAAGTACAAGTGTAGGGGAGGTATGTTCTCATGTATGGAGGGATAAAAGTAGTGGATCTAACCACTAGAACCCTTTTATGTGAAAAGGATTAACTTCATTGGTCACATCTCTTCTAGCTCCAATGGTAAGGCATACATTATTGTATGTATATATTATTACATGAAGTGGATAGAAGTTGATGTTGTTAAGGTCTGTTCATCTACCACTATAGCACAAATTTCTTAAAATAATGTTCTCCATAGGTTTGGTATTCATTAAATCTTGATTTTCAATAATAGTACATATTTTACATATAAGGTTTTAAGAATTTATTGAAATCTTGTGGGTTTCATCATAAGTTAACTTTCCTTTATCATCAACAGGCTAATGACTAGGTAGAAGTTACTAATTATGAAATATTTAGTATACTTATGAAAATAGTTAGTAGGTATAGAAGAGATTGGACCAACAACCTTAATGATGCTCTTTGGGCCTATTAAATGGCATGGAATAATGCTATGGGTTACACACCATTAGAGTTGGTCTATGAATAGGTTTCCAACCTACCTACTAACTTTGAAATGAAAACCTTGGATAATGTTTTGGATTTGATATGATACAACATTTTTCTCAAAAGGAGAGGCTAATTAACCTCAACCTTCTTAATGAAAACTATAGAATTACCTTGATGCATAGTGAATTAGAACTTTATAATACTAAGACTTACCATGATGTTTGTGTAAGAGAGGTTGATTTCAAAGCTACTGATATGGTCCTTTATTTTAATCTACTACACTTGGTCCATATGGGTAAGTTTCAATTTCAATGGGAAGGGCCATATATCATCCACACTAGTTATTAGTCCATCACAATGCATATCTACCATCCTAATGATCTAGATAGAATATTTTTTGTTAATGGACAATACCCAAATCATTGCAAAGAATATCCTTTTTCTTTGAGAGTGCATAATGATAAATTTTTGGTTTTGTACTCAAAGGTCTATCAAGTGATAGACATTGATTAGTTCTAGAGGAGAATCCTCCATGCCATGCTGAATGTTTCTTTATTTTACTTGTTTATCTTAATAAAGTTAGTGTGTTTAGCTATTACTTGATATTTTTGAGCTTAATGATCAATCATGCAGAATATTTTCTTTTTCTTAAGTACATTTGTATGTATATGAGAAAACAAATTAATGTTCTTTATGAATGCTTAGCCAATAAGCCAATGGTGGATGGATGAGTTACAAATATGATGATGATGTAGGAGTACCAACTAGGTCCAAAGTGAAGCCTTGATTAATGGAATGACCATACAACAAAGTCCATTCACCTACTTTTTTTCTATCGATCATCAATGAACTAGGATTAGATTTAGTGAGGAGCATGGATTCACATTGAAATCTATTAAATTTAATGCCATTGGAACTATGGGTATGTGGTGGATCCATGCTTGAGGGGGTGAGCTCTAGAATCCCAAAAGAATGCTTGTTACTAATAACAAAAGGATGTGCCATAGAGGGTCTTTATGACCACTAAATGGATGTTATGAATGTAATAAGATCAAGATGTACATGTTACCTTACTTGGCCAACATGGTCAAAAGGGATTCATGATCTTACAAACCTATGCATGTCATGTGGTTAGGGATGAATTCACATGTCATGTAAGTCAAAGACTCTAGGTAGTGAGCTAGTATTTCAATTATTTCTATACCCTCATGCATCATCAAAAATATCTCATAAAAAGAAAAGAAAAAAGAAAAAAAGGAGGAAACAAAAAGAAAAGAGAAAAAGATGAAAGGAATATATATATAATAGAATGTCAATAATGAAAAGAAGAGATGATGGGAGAAGCAATGAAATCCCAAGGTTATTGGTCCACATAAATTAGTTGTTTTACCATCTTGAACCAACCATGTGATTTCTCCATTTAAACCAAAGCAAGTGATTATACCAATACCCATGTAAGCCTTTTTCATGTTCAATCTATTCCCTATATAACTTGGACTCCAATTTAATGGTCTAATAAAATATCCTATTCCATCCATACTCATAGCCATGCAGGTCCAAAAGTCTCTTCCTTAGTGAACTTTGGTAATGTTAATTATTGCTTTCACCTAATTATAAAATTCATTCATTTTCATGGATCAAAATGTTTTGGAATTGGGATCAGTTAGCATAGTAAGGGGGATTAAAAAGAGGGTTTTGGTAGGGCAAAGTTTGGGAAGCCTACCATGCATATGTGCATGGATGGAAAAAAACCAAACTAGGATCTTAACTTTTGGATCTTTTGAGATATGTCACACTGGTTTGATTTTATAAATGGTTAGAACATGAAATAAATAAGGCTAGATGGCATTGGTGGAGGTAGGTATAATCTTACACTTAAAAAAGTAACTTGGAAGTCTATCCCTACTGAGTGGATGACTAACAATGAAGGAATGTAGTAGTCTATCTCTTGCAACATATAAGACATGTTCATGTGCTCCATGAGCTAATTAAATGATTGGTTGGTGATGAGACGCGACCTGCATGTGCCGCGATATCGCATACGTGATATCGCGGCCGCCGCGATATCGCGTCTTTCCCTGCGATATCGCGTACGTGATATCGCGGTCCGCCGCCATATCTATAAATAAGAGGCGGCCCTCCCTTCATTTCCAAATCCTGGCTAGAAGTAGCGAAGCTCAGGCAGATTGATCACTCCAGAGTTAGAATTTTTCCCATGTGCCTGCAGTCGGAGTCCTAGAGTGAACGACTCTTTATTCGAGCAGCTTGTAACCTGAACCCAAGTTGTGTACGAAAATAAAGATGAACTTGATTAGATAAACCTTGTAGCACATGGTTTTATTGTTGTTTATTTACTTCTTTCGTAGTGCGTACAAGTACAACTTGATTACGAGCGTCTACAGACGTGTACGGCTAATCAAGGAATCTGCTGCTTGTCGCAAAGCGTGAGTACGACTTGACTACGAGCATTGGCTGCTTGGTAACCCAGTAGCGTATTTCAGGATTCTACGCTTGGTAATCCCAATGGTAGTCCAATGTGTACGGCTAGTCAAGGAATCGGCTACTCATCGCTAGGCTAGAACGTGTGATAAGTACGACTTAGTTACGAGCACCCACGGGTGTGTACGGCTAGCTAAGGAATCGGCTGCTTATCACACTTAAGCTAAATAGGTGCCTCAGTACGACCACTTCGAGCACTTGC
>MNCI01007249.1:2457-15084 GCA_015680685.1 Gnetum montanum
ATTAGAGTGGGGGGGGGGCGTGCACTCGACGGGTGCGATCATACCAGCGCTAACGCATCGGATCCCATCAGAACTCCGTAATTAAGCGCACTTGGGCTAGAGTAGTACTAGGATGGGTGACGTCTCGGGAAGTCCTAGTGTTGCACCCTCTTTCTTCCCTTTAGCTTTTCTCGTACATCTGTAGCATTCGAGGGTGCTCGCTTTGCCTTTTCATTTCTCCGTCGCAAGCCCACGCCCGGAGAAGTCCTTGCGTAATTCTGCGTGCTTGGGCTAGAGTAGTGCTGGGATGGGTGACCTCTCGGGAAGTCGTAGGGTTGCACCCTCCTTTTTCGCTGTGATTTTCTGGTTTCGTCTTCATGGTTGGACGGTGCTTGCACTTTATTAGATGTTCTTCGTCGCAGGCTCAGGGCTAGAGCCGTCTTTTCCCATTTCCTTTTTGGTTCCTGGTTTTCTCTCATTGCGCATGCCATTGCTTTGCGCGGGTCAAGTTTATGTTGGGGTGGCATCGTGCACTCGACGGGTGCGATCATACCAGCGCTAATGCATCGGATCCCATCAAAACTTCGTAATTAAGCGCGCTTGGGCTAGAGTAGCACTGGGATGGGTGACCTCTCGGGAAGTCCTAGTGTTGCACCCTCTTTTTTTCGTTTCACTTTTCTCATACGTCTGTATCGTTTGCGGGTGCTCGCTTTGCCTTTTCATTTCTCCGTTGCACGCCCATGCCTGGAGAAGTCCTTGCTCATTTCACTTCCCGTTCATAGTTTTCTCTCTATATGCATGGCATGACGCTGCCCGATGCAAGCTTAGGCGATCGCAAGGTCATGCAGTTGACGAAAGCAATTGTTCATGCGCCAACGCAATGGATCTGATCAAGACTCCGTAATTCAGCGTGCTTGGGCTAGAGTAGTGCTGGGATGGGTGACCTCTCGGGAAGTCGTGGGGTTGCACCCTCCTTTTTTGCTACATTTTTCTCGTTTCGTCTTCATGGTCGGACGGTGCTTGCTCTTTATTAGCTATTCTTCGTCGCAGGCTCAATTCTGGAGCAGTCTTCTCCCATTTCCTTTCTGGTTCATAGTTTTCTCTCATTGCGCATGCCATTGCCTTGTGCAGTGCAAGTTTAAGTGGGGGCGGAGTCGTGGACTTGACGGGTGTGATCATACCAGTGCTAATGCATCAGATCCCATCAGAACTCCGTAATTAAGCGCGCTTGGGCTAGAGTAGTACTGGGATGGGTGACCTCTCGGGAAGTCCTAGTGTTGCACCCTTTTTTTTTCCTTTCGCTTTCTTCGTACGTCTGTATCGTTCGAGGGTGCTCGCTTTGCCTTTTCATTTCCCCGTCGCAGGCCCACGCTCGGCGATGTCCTTGCTCATTTCGTTTCGCGTTCCTGGTTTTCTCTCTCTACGCATGGCATGACGCTGCCCGGCGCAAGCTTAAGCGATCGCAGCGTCATGCAGTTGACGAATGCAATCGTTCATGCGCTAACGCAACGGATCTGATCAAGACTCCGTAATTAAGCGCGCTTGGGCTAGAGTAGTGCTGGGATGGGTGACCTCTCGGGAAGTCGTGGGGTTGCATCCCCCTTTTCCGCTGCGCTTTTCTCGTTTCGTCTTTACGGTCGGACGGTGCTTGCGCTTTATGATCTGTTCTTCGTCGCAGGCTCAGGGCTGGAGCCGTCTTTTCCCATTTCCTTTTCGGTTCCTAGTTTTCTGTCATTGTGCATGCCATTGCTTTGCGCGGCGCAAGTTTAAGTGGGGGCAGCGTCGTGCACTCAACGGGTGCGATCATACCAGCGCTAACGCATCGGATCCCATCAGAACTCCGTAATTAAGCGCGCTTGGGCTAGAGTAGTACTGGGATGGGTGACCTCTCGGGAAGTCCTAGTGTTGCACCCTTTTTTTTTCCTTTCGCTTTCTTCGTACGTCTGTATCGTTCGAGGGTGCTCGCTTTGCCTTTTCATTTCCCCGTCGCAGGCCCACGCTCGGCGATGTCCTTGCTCATTTCGTTTCGCGTTCCTGGTTTTCTCTCTCTACGCATGGCATGACGCTGCCCGGCGCAAGCTTAAGCGATCGCAGCGTCATGCAGTTGACGAATGCAATCGTTCATGCGCTAACGCAACGGATCTGATCAAGACTCCGTAATTAAGCGCGCTTGGGCTAGAGTAGTGCTGGGATGGGTGACCTCTCGGGAAGTCGTGGGGTTGCATCCCCCTTTTCCGCTGCGCTTTTCTCGTTTCGTCTTTACGGTCGGACGGTGCTTGCGCTTTATGATCTGTTCTTCGTCGCAGGCTCAGGGCTGGAGCCGTCTTTTCCCATTTCCTTTTCGGTTCCTAGTTTTCTGTCATTGTGCATGCCATTGCTTTGCGCGGCGCAAGTTTAAGTGGGGGCAGCGTCGTGCACTCAACGGGTGCGATCATACCAGCGCTAACGCATCGGATCCCATCAGAACTCCGTAATTAAGCGCGCTTGGGCTAGAGTAGTACTGGGATGGGTGACCTCTCGGGAAGTCCTAGTGTTGCACCCTCTTTTTTCCTTTCACTTTTCCCATACGTCTGTATCGTTTGAGGGTGCTCGCTTTGCCTTCTGATTTCTCCGTCGCAGGCCCAGGCCCGGAGAAGTCCTTGCTCATTTCACTTCCCGTTCCTGGTTTTCTCTCTCTATGATTGCCATGAGGCTGCCTGGTGCAAGCCTAGGTGATCGCAGTGTCAAGCAGTTGATGAATGCAATCGTTCATGCACCAACGCAACGGATCTGATCAAGACTCCGTAATTCAGCGCACTTGGGCTAGAGTAGTGCTGGGATGGGTGACCACTCGGGAAGTCGTGGGGTTGCACCCTCCTTTTTCGTTGCGCTTTTCTCGTTTCGTCTTCATGGTCGGACAGTGCTTGCACTTTATTAGCTGTTCTTCGTTGCAGGCTCAGGGCTGGAGCCGTCTTTTCCCATTTCCTTTTTGGTTCCTGGTTTTCTCTAATTGCGCATGCCATTGCTTTGCGCGGCGCAAGTTAGAGTGGGGGCGGCGTCGTGCACTCGACGGGTGCGATCATACCAGCGCTAACGCATCGGATCCCATCAGAACTCTGTAATTAAGCGCGCGCTTGGGCTAGAGTAGTACTGGGATGGGTGACCTCTCGGGAAGACCTAGTGTTGCACCCTCTTTTTTTCCTTTCGCTTTTCTAGTACGTCTGTCTCGTTTGCGGGTGCTCGCTTTGCCTTTTCATTTCTCCGTTTCAGGCCCACGCCCGGAGAAGTCCTTGCTCATTTCACTTCCCGTTCCTGGTTTTCTCTCTCTCTGATTGCCATGAGGCTGCCTGGTGCAAGCCTAGGTGATCGCAGTGTCAAGCAGTTGATGAATGCAATCGTTCATGCACCAACGCAACGGATCTGATCAAGACTCCGTAATTCAGCGCACTTGGGCTAGAGTAGTGCTGGGATGGGTGACCTCTCGAGAAGTCGGGGTTGCACCCTCCTTTTTCGCTACGCTTTTCTTGTTTCGTCTTCATGGTCGGACAGTGCTTGCGCTTTATTAGCTGTTCTTCATCGCAGGCTCAGGGCTGGAGCCGTCTTTTCCCATTTCCTTTTTGGTTCCTGGTTTTCTCTCATTGTGCATGCCATTGCTTTGCGCGGCTCAAGTTTAAGTTGGGGCGGCGTCATGCACTCGACAGGTGCGATCATACCAGCGCTAACGCATCGGATCCCATCAGAACTCCGTAATTAAGCGCGCTTGGGCTAGAGTAGTACTGGGATGGGTGACCACTCGGGAAGTCCTAGTGTTGCACCCTCTTTTTCTCCTTTCGCTTTTCTCGTACGTCTGTCTCGTTTGCGGGTGCTCGCTTTGCCTTTTCATTTCTCGTTTCGTCTTCATGTTTGGACGGTGCTTGCGCTTTATTAGCTTTTCTTCGTCGCAGGCTCAGGGCTGAAGCCATATTTTCCCATTTCCTTTTTGGTTCCTGGTTTTCTCTAATTGCGCATGTCATTGCTTTGCGCGGCGCAAGTTAGAGTGGGGGCGGCGTCGTGCACTCGACGGGTGCGATCATACCAGCGCTAACGCATCGGATCCCATCAGAACTCCGTAATTAAGCACGCTTGGGCTAGAGTAGTACTGGGATGGGTGACCTCTCGGGAAGTCTTAGTGTTGCACCCTCTTTTTTTCCTTTCGCTTTTCTCGTACGTCTGTCTCGTTTGCGGGTGCTCGCTTTGCCTTTTCATTTCTCGTTTCGTCTTCATGGTTGGACGGTGCTTGCGCTTTATTAGCTTTTCTTCGTCGCAGGCTCAGGGCTGAAGCCATATTTTCCCATTTCCTTTTTGGTTCCTGGTTTTCTCTCATTGCGCATGCCCACGCCCGGAGAAGTCCTTGCTCATTTCGCTTCCCGTTCCTAGTTTTCTCTCTCTATGCATGCCATGAGGCTGCCCAGCGCAAGCTTAGGTGATCGCAGCGTCATGCAGTTGACGAATGCAATCGTTCATGCGCCAACGCAACGGATCTGATCAAGACTCCGTAATTCAGCGCACTTGGGCTAGAAGTCGTGGGGTTGCACCCTCCTTCTTCACTACGCTTTTCTAGTTTCGTGTTCATGGTCGGATTGTGCTTCTGGTTTATTAGCTGTTCTTCATCGCAGACTCAGGGCTGGAGCCGTCTTTTCGCATTTCCTTTTTGGTTCCTAGTTTTCTTTCATTGCGCATGCCATTGCTTTGCGCAGTGCAAGTTAGAGTGGGGGCGGCGTCGTGCACTCAACGGATGCGATTATAGCAATGCTAACGCATCGGATCCCATCAGAACTCCATAATTAAGCACGCTTCGGCTAGAGTAGTACTGGGATGGGTGACCTCTTGGGAAGTCCTAGTGTTGCACCCTCTTTATTTCCTTTCACTTTTCTTGTACGTCTGTATCGTTCGCGGGTGCTCGCTTTGCCTTTTCATTTCTCCATCGCAGGCCCACGCCCGGAGAAGTCCTTGCTCATTTCGCTTCCCGTTCCTAGTTTTCTCTCTCTATGCATGCCATGAGGTTGCTTGGCATAAGCTTAAGCGATGATAGCGTCATTCAGTTGATGAATGCAATCGTTCATGCGCCAACGCAATGATTCTGATCAAGACTCCGTAATTCAACGCGCTTGGGCTAGAGTAGTGTTGGGATGGGTGACCTCTCGGGAAGTTGAGCGGTTGCACCCTCCTTTTTCGCTGCACTTTTCTCGTTTCATCTTCATGGTCGGACGGTGCTTGCGCTTTATTAGCTGTTGTTCGTCGCAGGCTCAGGGGTGGAGCCATCTTTTTCCATTTCCTTATTGATTCCTAGTTTTCTCTCATTGCGCATGCCCTTGCTTCGCGCGGCGCAAGTTAGAGTGGGGGCGGCGTCGTGCACTCGGCGGGTGCGATCATCCCGGTGATAACGCATTGGATCCCATCAGAACTCCGTAATTAAGCGCGCTTGGGCTAGAGTAGTACTAGAATGGGTGACCTCTCGGGAAGTCCTAGTGTTGCACCCTCTTTTTTTCCTTTCGCTTTTCTCGTACGTCTGTCTCGTTCGAGGGTGCTCGCTTTGGCTTTTGATTTCTCTGTCGCAGGCCCACGCCCGGAGAAGTCCTTTCTCATTTTGCTTCCTGTTCCTAGTTTTCTCTCTCTATCCATGCCATGAGGCTGCCCGGCACAAGCTAAGACGATTGCAGCATCATGCAGTTGACGAATGTAATCATTCATGCGCCAACACAACGGATCTAATCAAGACTCTATAATTCAGCGTGCTTGGGCTAGAGTAGTGCTGGGATGGGTGACCTCTCGGGAAGTCATGGGGTTGCACCCTCCTTTTTCGCTGCGCTTTTCTCGTTTCGTCTTCATGGTTGGACGGTGCTTGCACTTTATTATCTGTTCTTCGTCGTAAGCTCAGGGCTAGAGCCATCTTTTCCCATTTCCTTTTAGGTTGCTACATTTCTCTCATTGTGCATGGAATTGCTTTGTGCGGTGCAAGTTAGAGTGGGGGCAGCGTCGTGCACTCGACGGGTGCGATCATACCAGCGCTAACACATCGGATCCCATCAGAACTCCGTAATTAAGCGCGCTTGGGCTAGAGTAGTACTGGGATGAGTGACCTCTCGGGAAGTCCTAGTGTTGCACCCTCTTTTTTTCCTTTCGCTTTTCTCGTACGTCTGTATCGTTCGAGGGTGCTCGTTTGCCTTTTGATTTCTCCATCGCAGGCCCACGGCCCAGAGAAGTCCTTGCTCATTTCGCTTCCCGTTCCTAGTTTTCTCTCTGTATGCATGGCATGAGGCTGCTCGACGCAAGCTTAGGTGATCGCAGCATCATGCAGTTGACGAATGCAATCGTTCATGCGCCAACCCAACGGATCTGATCAAGACTTCGTAATTCAGTGCGCTTGGGCTAGAGTAGTACAGGAATGGGTGACCTCTTGGGAAGTCCTAGTGTTGCACTCTCTTTATTTCCTTTCTCTTTTCTCGTACATATGTATCGTTCGCAGGTGCTCGCTTTGCCTTTTGATTTCTCCATCGCAGGCCCATGCCCGGAGAAGTCCTTGCTCATTTCACTTCCTGTTCCTAGTTTTCTCTATCTATGCATGCCATGAGGCTGCCCAGCGCAAGCTTAGGCGATCGCAATGTCATGCAGTTGACGAATGCAATCATTCATGCGCCAACACAACGGATCTGATCAAGACTTCGTAATTCAGTGCGCTTGGGCTAGAGTAGTGCTGGGATGGGTGACCTCTCAAGAAGTCCTAGTGTTGCACCCTTTTTTTTCCCTTTCGCTTTTCTCGTACGTCTGTCTCGTTCGAGGGTGCTCGCTTTGCCTTTTCATTACTCCGTCACATGCCCACGCCTGGAGAAGTCCTTGCTCATTTCACTTCCTGTTCCTAGTTTTCTCTATCTATGCATGCCATGAGGCTGCCCGGCGCAAGCTTAGGTGATCGCAGCGTCATGCAGTTGACGAGTGCAATCGTTCATGCGCCAACCCAACGGATCTGATCAAGACTCCGTAAGTCAGTGCACTTGGGCTAGAAGTCGTGGGGTTGTGCCCTCCTTCTTCGCTACGCTTTTCTAGTCTCGTGTTCATGGTCGGATTGTGCTTGCGGTTTATTAGCTGTTCTTCGTTTCAGACGCAGGGCTGGAGCCGTCTTTTTCCATTTCCTTTTTGGTTCCTAGTTTTCTCTCATTGCGCATGCCCACGCCCGGAGAAGTCCTTGCTGATTTCGCTTCCCGTTCCTAGTTTTCTCTCTCTATTCATGGCATGAGGCTGCCCGGTGCAGGCCTAGGCGATCGCAGTGTCATGCAGTTGACGAATGCAATCGTTCATGTGCCAACGCAACGGATCTGATCAAGACTCCGTAATTCAGCGCGCTTGGGCTAGTGTAATGCTGGGATGGGTGACCTCTCGAGAAGGCGGGGTTGCACCCTCCTTTTTCGCTGCGCTTTTCTAGTTTCGTCTTCATGGTTGGACGGTGCTTGCGCTTTATTAGCTGTTCTTCATCGCAGGCTCAGGGCTGGAGCCATCTTTTCCCATTTCCTTTTTTGTTCCTGGTTTTCTCTCATTGTGCATGCCATTGCTTTGCGCGGCGTAAGTTGGAGTGGGGGCAGCGTCGTGTACTCGACCAGTGCGATCATACCAGCGCTAACGCATCGGATCCCATCAGAACTCCGTAATTAAGCACGCTTGGGCTAGAGTAGTACAGGAATGGGTGACCTCTTGGGAAGTCCTAGTGTTGCCCCCTCTTTTTTTCCTTTCGCTTTTCTCATACGTCTGTATCATTCGAGGGTGCTCGTTTGCCTTTTGATTTCTTCATTGCAGGCCCACGCCCAGAGAAGTCCTTGCTCATTTCACTTCCTGTTCCTAGTTTTCTCTATCTATGCATGCCATGAGGCTGACCGGCGCAAGCTTAGGTGATCGCAGCGTCATGCAGTTGACGAGTGCAATCGTTCATGCGCCAAGGCAACAGATCTGATCAAGACTCAGTAATTCAGCGCGCTTGGGCTAGAGTAGTACTGGGATGAGTGACCTCTCGGGAAGTCCTAGTGTTGCACCCTCTTTTTTTCCTTCACTTTTCTCGTACGTCCGTATCGTTCGGGGGTGCTCGCTTTGCCTTTTGATTTCTCCATCGCAGGCCCATGCCCGGAGAAGTCCTTGCTGATTTCGCTTCCCGTTCCTAGTTTTCTCTCTCTATTCATGGCATGAGGCTGCCCGGTGCAAGGCTAGGCGATCGCAGTGTCATGCAGTTGACGAATGCAATCATTCATGCGCCAACACAACGGATCTGATCAAGACTTCGTAATTCAGTGCGCTTGGGCTAGAGTAGTACTGTGATGGGTGACCTCTCAGGAAGTCCTAGTGTTGCACTCTCTTTATTTCCTTTCTCTTTTCTCGTACATATGTATCGTTCGCAGGTGCTCGCTTTGCCTTTTGGTTTCTTCATCGCAGGCCCACGCCCGGAGAAGTCCTTGCTGATTTCGCTTCCCGTTCCTAGTTTTCTCTCTCTATGCATGCCATGAGGCTGCCCAGCGCAAGCTTAGGCGATCGCAGCATCATGCAGTTGACGAATGCAATCATTCATGCGCCAACACAACGGATCTGATCAAGACTCCGTAATTCAGTGCACTTGGGCTAGAAGTCGTGGGGTTGTACCCTCCTTCTTCGCTACGCTTTTCTAGTTTCGTGTTCATGGTCGGATTGTGCTTGTGGTTTATTAGCTGTTCTTCGTTTCAGACTCAGGGCTGGAGCCGTCTTTTCCCATTTCCTTTTTGGTTCCTAGTTTTCTTTCATTGCGCATGCCATTGCTTTGCGCAGTGCAAGTTAGAGTGGGGGCGGCGTCGTGCACTCAACGGGTGCGATCATAGCAGCGCTAATGCATCGGATCCCATCAGAACTCCATAATTAAGCGCGCTTCGGCTAGAGTAGTATTGGGATGGGTGACCTCTTGGGAAGTCCTAGTGTTGCACCCTCTTTATTTCCTTTCACTTTTCTCGTACATATGTATCGTTCGCAGGTGCTCGCTTTGCCCTTTCATTTCTCCATCGCAGGCCCACGCCTGGAGAAGTCCATGCTCATTTCGCTTCCCATTCCTAGTTTTCTCTCTCTATGCATGCCATGAGGTTGCCTGGCGCAAGCTTAAGCGATCATAGCGTCATTCAGTTGACGAATGCAATCGTTCATGTGCCAACGCAATGATTCTGATCAAGACTCCGTAATTCAACGTGCTTGGGCTAGAGTAGTGTTGGGATGGGTGACCTCTCGGGAAGTTGAGGGGTTGCACCCTCCTTTTTCGCTGCACTTTTCTCATTTCATCTTCATGGTCGGACGGTGCTTGCACTTTATTAGCTGTTGTTCGTCGCAGGCTCAGGGGTCGAGCCATGTTTTTCCATTTCCTTATTGATTCCTAGTTTTCTCTCATTGTGCATGCCATTGCTTTGCGCGGCGCAAGTTAGAGTGGGGGCGGCGTCGTGCACTGTACGGGTGGGATCATACCAGCGCTAACGCATCGGATCCCATCAGAACTCTGTAATTAAGCACGCTAGGCCTAGAGTAGTACTGGGATGGTTGACCTCTCGGGAAGTCCTAGTGTTGCACCCTTTTTTTTCCCTTTCGCTTTTCTCGTACATCAGTATCGTTTGCAGGTGCTCGCTTTGCCTTTTCATTTCTCCATCGCACGCCCATGCCCGGAGAAGTCCTTGCTCATTTTGCTTCCCGTTCATAGTTTTCTCTCTCTATGCTTGGCATGAGGCTGCCCGATGCAAGCTTAGGCGATCGTAGCGTCATGCAGTTGACGAATACAATCATTCATGTGCCAACACAACGGATCTGATCAAGACTCCATAATTCAGCGTGCTTCGGCTAGAGTAGTGCTGGGATGGGTGACCTCTCGGGAAGTCATGGGGTTGCACCCTCCTTCTTCGCTATGCTTTTCTCATTTCGTCTTCATGGTCGGACGGTGCTTGCACTTTATTAGCTGTTCTTCGTCGCAGCCTCAGTTCTGGAGCATTCTTTTTCCATTTCCTTTCTAGTTCCTGGTTTTCTCTCATTGCACATGCCATTGCCTTGTTAAGCGCAAGTTTAAGTGGGGGAGGCGTCATGCACTTGATGGGTGCGATTATACCAGCGCAAATGCATCGGATCCCATCAGAACTACATAATTAAGCGTGCTCAGGCTAGAGTAGTACTGGGATGGGTGACCTCTTGGGAAGTCCTAGTGTTGCACCCTTTTTTTTCCCTTTCGCTTTTCTCGTATGTCTGTCTCGTTCGAGGGTGCTCGCTTTGGCTTTTGATTTCTTTGTCGCAAGCCCACGCCCAGAGAAGTCCTTGCTCATTTCGCTTCCTGTTCCTAGTTCTCTCTGTCTATGCATGCCATAAGGCTGCCCAGCGCAAGCTTAGGGGATCGCAGCATCATGCAATTGACGAATGCACTCGTTCATGTGCCAACGCAATGGATCTGATCAAGACTCCATAATTCAGCGTGCTTCGGCTAGAGTAGTATTGGGATGGGTGACCTCTTGGGAAGTCCTAGTGTTGCACCCTCCTTTTTTCCTTTCTCTTTTCTCGTACGTCTGTATCGTTCGAGGGTGCTAGCTTTGCCTTTTGATTTCTCCATCGCAGGCCCACGCCCGCAGAAGTCCTTGCTCATTTTGCTTCCCGTTCATGGTTTTCTCTCTTTATTCTTGGCATGAGGCTGCCCGCTGCAAGCTTAGGCGATCGCAGCATCATGCAGTTGACGAATGTAATCATTCATGCGCCAACACAACCGATCTGATCAAGACTCCATAATTCAGCGTGCTTCGGCTAGAGTAGTATTGGGATGGGTGACCTCTTGGGAAGTCCTAGTGTTGCACCCTTTTTTTTCCCTTTCGCTTTTCTCGTACATCAGTATCGTTTGCAGGTGCTCGCTTTGCCTTTTCATTTCTCCATCGCACGCCCACGCCCAGAGAAGTCCTTGCTCATTTTGCTTCCTATTCCTAGTTTTCTCTCTCTATATTTTCCATAAGGCTCCTTTATGCAAGCTTATGCGATCGTAGCGTCATGCGGTTGACGAATACAATCATTCATGTGCCAACGCAATGGATCTGATCAAGACTCCGTAATTCAGGGCTCTTGGGCTAGAGTAGTGCTAGGATGGGTGACCTCTCGGGAAGTCATGGGGCTGCACCCTCCTTCTTCGCTACGCTTTTCTCGTTTCGTCTTCATGGTTGGACAGTGCTTGCACTTTATTAGCTGTTGTTCGTCGCAGGCTCAGGGGTCGAGCCATGTTTTTCCATTTCCTTATTGATTCCTAGTTTTCTCTCTCTATATTTTCCATAAGGCTCCTTTATGCAAGCTTATGCGATCGTAGCGTCATGCAGTTGACGAATGCAATCGTACATATGCCAACGCAAAGGATCTGAACAAGACTCCGTAATTCAGCGCGCTTGGGCTAGATTAGTGCTGGGATGGGTGACCTCTTGGGAAGTCCTAGTGTTGCACCCTTTTTTTTCCCTTTCGCTTTTCTCGTATGTCTGTCTCGTTCGAGGGTGCTCGCTTTGGCTTTTGATTTCTTTGTCGCAAGCCCACGCCCAGAGAAGTCCTTGCTCATTTTGCTTCCTGTTCCTAGTTTTCTCTCTCTATGCATGCCATGAGGCTGCCCGGTGCAAGCTAAGGCGATCGCAGCATCATGCAGTTGACGAATACAATCATTCATGTGCCAACGCAACGGATCTGATCAAGACTCCATAATTCAGCGTGCTTCGGCTAGAGTAGTGCTGGGATGGGTGACCTCTTGGGAAGTCCTAGTGTTGCACCCTCCTTTTTCGCTGCGCTTTTCTCATTTCGTCTTCATGGTCGGACGGTACTTGCGCTTTATTAGCTGTTCTTTCTCGTAGGCTCAGGGCTGGAGTCATCTTTTTCCATTTCCTTTCTAGTTCCTGGATTTCTCTCATTGCACATGCCATTGCCTTGTTAAGGGAAAGTTTAGGTGGGGGCGGCGTCGTGCACTCGACGGGTGCGATCATACCAGCGCTAATGCATCGGTTCCCATCAGAACTCCATCATTAAGCGTGCTCAGGCTAGAGTAGTACTGGGATGCGTGACCTCTCGGGAAGGCCTAGTGTTGCACCCTCTTTTCTTCCTTTCGTTTTTTTCGTACGTCTGTATCGTTCGAGGGTGATCGCTTTGCCTTTTGATTTCTCCATCGCAGGCCCACGCCCGGAGAAGTCCTTGCTCATTTCGCTTCCTGTTCCTAGTTTTCTCTCATTGTGCATGCCATTGCTTTGCGTGGTGCAAGTTAGAGTGGGGGTGGCATCGTGTACTCGACCGGTGCGATTATACCAGCGCAAATGCATCGGATCCCATCAGAACTCCGTAATTAAGCGTGCTTGGGCTAGAGTAGTACTGGGATGCGTGACCTCTCGGGAAGTCCTAGTGTTGCACCCTCTTTTTTTCCTTTCTCTTTTCTCGTACGTCTGTCTCGTTCGAGGGTGCTCGCTTTGGCTTTTGATTTCTTTGTCGCAAGCCCACGCCCAGAGAAGTCCTTGCTCATTTTGCTTCCTGTTCCTAGTTTTCTCTCTCTATGCATGCCATGAGGCTGCCCGGTGCAAGCTAAGGCGATCGCAGCGTCATGTAGTTGATGAATGTAATCATTCATGCGCCAACACAACGGATCTGATCAAGACT
>MNCI01007252.1:35894-46049 GCA_015680685.1 Gnetum montanum
TGCATCCCTTTGAAGCCACACCCTATCCAAACCTTTAATTCCTTCCCAATTCCAAAAACTACACAAGTCACCAATTTATTAAAGTTGTATTAATGAAGAAGAGACTACACGCTTCCAAAACAAGGAAAACCATAGAGTATGTGGATGGGTAGATGATGCGGACTCATTGATTATTACATGAAAAGAAACCATATCCTAGTCGTCAGTAACAATATTCAAAGTCAAAACAAGACATCAACAATCAAATTACAAATGAAGCATGCCACCATCTAGTAGTGCATTACCATTTTACCTACCACCTTATTAGCAGAAAAAGTAGAGAAACACATCAAACACAAGCAAACATAATCATAAAAGAAAGTAAAAGAGTAGACAATAAATATTGAATATATTAACAATGATGTAAAGCAAAAACTAAGGGAAAAAATATCCTTAATAATACAAATATGTAAAACAAAAAATGTAAAACAAAGAAGATGAAAATAAAAAGTTGTAAAACCAAAACTGTGTAAAAAAAAAGGTCAAAAACTAAGGAGCTGCCTAAGGTGTTAGTATGGGTAACCATCTCTCCCATGACTAAGTTGAAAGGGAGAGATCCAAAAGATTGAGCATGGTTGTCCATTTGGCAAGGTGTTTGTTGAGTTGGTTGGTTTGGGCTCATGGAAAGGTTTTATTTGTTCAATGTTGACTAACTATTTTTTTTCTGGGCTATCAGGTTTGTAGATGATCATGGCCCTAGATGGAAAATTCTCATGATGTAAGGTCCTTCCCATAATATTTGAAATTTGGTTCATAGGGATACCTTGCTACTATAACTATCTAGAAAGCTGTAAAAGCTGTGCCCCGAAATGCTGTCTAGTACTTGATCGACGAAAGGCAATGGAAAATGATCCTTGAAATTTTCCATGTTGAGTAGCCGAAAGTCAATGCACACCCGCCATTTGCCTTCTTTCTTTGGCACGATCATGAGTGGGTTGACCCACTCACTATCTAAAATGGGGAAAATGAATCCTACTTTGAGCAGTTGTTCAGTCTCCTCTTTAACAATCTTTTTTAACTTGGGATTCAAATGTTGTTGCGGCTATCATTTCGGCTTAACAGTGGGGTCCGTGTATATTTGGTGCTAGCATATTCTTGGATCTATCCCAGTGAGTTCGAAATATGACCAGGCAAAGGCTGTTGACTATTTTTCCACAACTTTTATCAACTTTTTCTTCTGTTCTGAAGCAAGCTTGGCATTAATGATGACCAATCTCCCATTTTTAAAAAATACATACTCCATTCTAGCCGGGAGTGTCTTCAATTATTTAAAGTTAGGAATTTCTAGCTCACCCCAATTGACATCATCATTTGCTCCTTCAGAGAGCTGATGATGAACTTGCTCAAGTTCATCCATACTTGCAACGTACTCATACATTAGGCCTTCAGTCGGTTCCATGCATAATGTACTACTACTAGCATCAGCTGTCAGCCACTGGGTGCCTTCTTGTTTTGTGGCTACTATGTATAAACATCTCTAGATATTAGCTTCTGGCGCACACTGCTTACATGCAAAGATAGATGTTGCTTTACTGACTATAACTTCTGCACTCAATGGTACCCTAAATCATTGTACGCGATACATGGAACTCTCTTCTTCTCGATCTTTCCAAACTCATTTTCTTTTGATATTTCCAAGGAAATATCTCTAATGCCCATTTTAGCATCCACAGTACTTAGCCACGCACTTCCCATAATGATTGAAAAGTTCCCCTTACAGTTCTCCACTTTGATTACTAGGAAATCAATAGGATATGACCACCCACAAATGGTGGTGACAATGTCCTCAACCAATCCCAATGGAACAGTGATGGACTGGTCCACTAGTTCCAGCTAGATGTTGCTCTTCTTCAAAGGAGGAAGGTTCCACATTGTGTACATCTCATGCAAGATTAGATTAACATTGGAACCAGAGTCAAGAAGAGCTTTGCAAGGCTCATTCCTAGAAAATTTGCAAGTAAACTAGGGGACTTTCAAGATCAGCTAATTTTCTAGGCAAGTTACCAGCTCGAATCCAATCAGATATAGCATGTGTTAGCATTATAGTAGTTTTTTTTCTCCTATTTCTAGTGCTCTAGCTGTTATTGCCCCACCTTTGGTTACATTGCTACCAACATACAACTTATTGTCAAGCATAACTACTATTAATCCAACACCTCATACACATGATCAAAATCCTAATCTATTATTAAAATTATTCCAATCATTATCCCTTACACCCCTAATTTAATAGTGACAAGTTTCACTACCATTTCTTACATCTTTCCAACCATTTCCTCAATGATGAGCAGCAAGGTACCCCTATGCCCAACCATACGAATCACAAGTGTTAATCCGGTTGAATTTCGTAGACTATAGTCACTAAGTACACTAGAGCTAAATAGTGTATGCATGTTATTCATTCATTATCTTCCCAGTCCCTCTTGTGGAATGCAATTGTATGGTTAAGTGTAATTGAGGCATATGATTTTTATTATTTTGTGTTTTTATGGAATTACTCACCTATAACAAGAATAAAAGTAAGAGTGATTAAAAGTAAAGGTGATTAATTGCTAAGGAAACTAAAGTCTAATCTAGCCTAACACAAGTAACCATTCCCACTTCCCAGACACATCCTAAACTTTGTGCAAACACTGGTGGGCTGTCAAACGTTAGTCGTTTATGAGCTACCAAGTGTCACACGTATGCTTGAAGGGGGTTGTGCTTGTATAATTTAATGATTTTCTTAATTGATCAAAATTAATTACTACATAAATAACATAAATGTAAATTGCAAGAAATAACAATATGTAAATGCATAAAAAAGAAAATCTCAAGTGCTGCAAGGAATGGATCAAAGAGCTCGTCTTTATTTCCAACACAATGGTGTGCTAAGGTACATCAATGCTTGAATAAAGATCTATTCACACTTAGACCTCTTGCTGCAAGCACTTGGAAAATATTCTAACTTTCAAAAAGACAAACTACAAGAGTTTCGCTACTTGACTGCTAAAAACTTACCCCCAATTCTATGCCTAGACACTGTATTTATAGACTTAGGAGTAACCCTATGATATCGAATGTACAATATCGCATCTTGGGCCACGATATTGCGTACTTGATATCGTGTACCCGATATCGCAGCCACCCCGATATCAGAGTGATAAAAAACACAATTTATCACTCAGCATACTATTCCATAATCTATTTTCATGCAAACCATTGCACTTCCCCAGCTAGCGTTGCGTGCTCATAACTTCATTTTAAGTAATCCTAATATTTAAGTATCCTTGGTATTCCACTGAAATTAATGTTGTTACTCCAAGATTTTTCTTCTAGGTTGCAAGCTAGTGAGAATCAAACATGAAAACCAACAACATTGCATGGGTAAAGTCTTGAAATCTCCATATATAATATCATTGTTAATCCTATTAACCCACGCATCCCCCCTGCTCAAGTTTCATAAGGGGTTTCATTACCAAACTTCACCAAATACAAAGGGAAATCTAATCCTATGAATCATGTTATTACTTTTTGTAATGAATACATGTTGTTGGCTAACTGTTCCCATGCCATCCTAAGGAGTTTTTCAAACTCAATGATAAGCAAAGTGTTGGACTAGTATAAGACCTTTCCTCATGGGTTCATCACCTTCTTGAAGTAACTCTTCACAACCTTTGTGAAGAGGTGCTATGACTACCCATTTGGGATAGCATTATAATATTATTTAAAAAGCCTATATGATTTGTTTTTGATGCCCCCTATGGTGCTTAATCAATTTGTAGAGTCTATCTTTATTTTTCATGAAAATGTAATATCTATCCAATAGATCCTATGGGTCTTTAGACATAATAAAGCTCCATTTTATTTAATTTCAATATTAGCAAGTATGACACACTATAGAAATTATTGGCCATCAAGCAAGCTCCCATTAAATTTATCTCTAAGTTCATCTATAGGTGAACTTTAGTAACTATGGAGCTTACTAGTTGATAAGCTCTTCTACAACTGGATTAGTTATGTCACTAGTTCATCACCTCATCTATGACTCACCTAAATATCATACTCTTGGAGGTAAGCTTGGGTACTTCAAGTATTAAGAAGTAATGGTAAACTTAAGAGTTTATTGCTTCCTTTCTTGACATCTTAAATTCTAACTTGATTAATCTTTATTACCTATTAATGACTACGGCATCCATAGAACATTCCTTCTTTCTAACTTAAAGCAATAATACATAAAGGACTCCAACTTCTCTTTCATTAATAATAAAATAGACATGTGTACAAACTTCATAACCTCAACTCATAGGAATATAATGAGAGCATGTTTGTGCATGAATGAGATCCTTTAACTTATTGTAACGTTGAGTAAGTATTAGTAACTCTACTTATACAAATGAAATGAAATTAAAAATACAAATATGCAAAAAGAAATAAGATAAATCAATAATTATCTTACAGAATAAGCAATTGGACAAAAAATAAGGATAGATCTCAAACTACCCTCCTCAAGTGTTAGGAAGAGAAAGGCCCAACACCTCTATTTATATAAATTTTACATACATTTATTCGAGGGACAAGTGACCAACAATGGATCTAAATAATTATCATCTTTGGGATAAGATGATCTCAAAGTCATTACCTACTAGATTATATGGACTCAAAGTCTTCATTGTCTAAAAGGATGTCTTCCAACTCTTCCTTGTTGAATTTTCTCCTCAAATTTCATCTGATGATGGTAGGTTTAGACCTTTTCTTCCCATGTGATAGATTTAACAAGCACTATTTATAGGCAAATTTGATCAACCATAACTTTCACATTTGAAATTTGTTTTACAAAAATAAAAGGTTAAAGTTAGTTAGTTTGGATGTTCTGGACATGATGGTATAGTTAAATGTTTTAACTGAGATCATTTAGTCTCTATTTTTGGCCCTAAAAAATAAGACATATAAAAATATTATTAACAATATATAACATAATATAAATACATGATAGAAATTAACTATTATACATTTACTAATGATCTAATATCAAGTATAATAAACATTATTTATTAGAAAACTATTCCTTATTTTAAGTACTCATCATAACCTCCAACTAGTATTTTGCCAATCCCTTGGAAAAATAATGCAAAATAAATAATGAGTTCTTAATATTTTTCACAAGGAAACCAAAGTCCTCAAAGAAAAACCATAATAGTTGGTCTTCATTGGCCATATATTGAGTAACTAACCATGCAAATCTTATTATTATTTGTAAGATTAGTCTTTTCTATTTTTGTTTCTTCTCTCATTCTCTTCAAAGAAAAAGCTTTTTTATATTCAATACATTGAGCAATCAACTTGTTAATCTTGAAGCCATTACATCAAAGAAATCTTTTCAAAATGATGACAAATAATAGAAATTAATTTCAAGAATGAAAAGAAGAAAGAGTATTCAATTGTATTTTATTTAAATTCATAAAATAAAATTTTATATATATAGGAATATGTTCTAGACTTCCTTTATAGTTGACTTATGCCAAGTTTGCTTCTAGTGGATTCTCCTATTTAGCAACTAGGATCCTAAAATTTTTAGAGGCACCCCATTGACAATCAACTTTGATAGCCTAGTACAACTCACAGGTACGAATACTCTAAAATTTTAAGAATGAATTTCATAATTTAACTAGACTAACATGTTAGGTGTACCATTTCCTTAACACCCCTTCCCCCACCCCCTGCCCCAATGCCAAAAAAAAAAAAAACTCAAAGTAGGCTCCTAATTTTTTGAAGTTGATAATAAGTAATGAGGTACAATAGAATGGATAAAGAAATAACTAAGTAATGGCCATGATATAAGTAATCATAGCATCCCACAAAAAGAGAATAATAATTAAAAGTGAAGTAGAACAAAATGTCAGAATTAGGAAATCAACTTTCTCAAATTGCAAATACCTAATATAAATGAAATGTTATACAAGAAGATGAATGCACATTAATTAATAGAGCAATAAAAGTAAATATTAAGCATCCTTTTATATAAATAAGTATATATTTTTTATTTATTTATTATAATTTTTTTGAGATCAACAAAGCTTAAGAAGTATTGGTGCTTCTAGATTCCAAATCACTAAAGCTTATTACACTATCAATGAACATGGTTCCACAGGAAACTTTGCCCATGGTGCACATCGCTTCACATGCTAGAATTCTGACACGATGATTGACCACTTAGTTGCACTACCAAAAAAAGGGGTCCTTTTGAAAACTTTATCCATTGTATAGTTCAACACTCATGTACATGCCTTCTTTTCTTAATCAAATAATTAACTAGAAAGCATCATAGTAGATAAATAATCTATCATTACTTTGTTAAAATTCAATTTGCTTTAGTTAAATAAAATTTGGGGCCTAGAAATATATATTATTTATGGTCTAAATATTTATGTAACATTATTATTATTGCATGTCAAGTTATATATTCATGTAAGAATCATTTGTCCAAGCTAAAAATTCCTAAAACATATACCACAATCTTGTAACACTTTGAAGATAAATATAAAATGGAAATTGACTATATAGGTAGGAAATATTAGCAATAAGGTTAGATAATATTCCTCATATAGCCATGTATAGAAGTTAGTAATTTATTCAATCTATTATATTATATAGTAGGATGGAGACTAGAACTGACACTAAGATAGAATTAGAAATTGAGTCTAAAATTTTATTCTATAAGAATACTTTTAAGTTTTCATCCTTGCTAAGGGTCACACATTTTATGTTTGTTTGACACCTAAAGTAAAACCTGTGGTGGATCTTATCAAATGCAATAGGGTTCATGAAACATGACCATTTTGATAATTGAAGGACTTGAATCATCATCGGGGTATTCAAGGTCCAACAATTGGAGTTCTATTTCAGGCTCTTCACATGTTTTATATCACTTAATTCTTTGGCCATTAACTAGAAAAGTGAACATACTATCTTCTAAGGTTGCTATTTTGATATTACCATTAGAATAGGCTTCTAAGACTTGATATGGATCATCCCATTTAGAAACTAATTTCCTTAGAAACCTATAAAGTAGCATATTATATAGTAAAATCTTATCACCCATGTTAATTTTTTTTTGCATTATGTGATTAGTATGATGAAGTTTAATTTTCTTTTTAATGATACGGTGGCTATTAATTGCCTTGATACATGCTTCATCAAGTTCATTTAGTTATATAAGTCATGCTTCTATATTTAAATCCTCATCAAATCTTATTAATTGAGCTAAGCATCCAAAATGATACTTAATATCAATAGATAATTATCATTATTTACCATATACTAGTTGGTAAAGAAAAAAATCAATAGTAGGTTGCTAAGATGTTTAATATGCCCATAAGGCATCATTAAGTTTTCTAGCTAATCATTTCTTCTTAGAGATACTATCTTCGTCAATATTCCAACTATAGCTCTATTCACATTTTCAACTTAACCATTAATCTATGGGTGTCATGGAGTTGCTAATTTGTGAAAATTCCACAAGACTTCATAAGGTGTTCCATAGTTTTATTAATAAAGTTCCTTCATCACTAATTAAGACTCTAGGCATACCAAACTTGGTTATAACATGTTCTTGAAGAAAGGAAGCTACTACTTTTACTTCATTAGTTATAGTAGCCTTAACTTCAACTCATTTGGTAACATAGTCAATAGAAGCTAGAATTTAGCAATTTCCTTATAATGGGGAAAATGATCTTAAAAAAACTATTCCTTATAACATTTGACATTAAGCATAAAGAAAATGTTAGGGAATATGCAGAAAAAAATGAAACGAATTACTTCATTAATGTGGAATAGTGTATTTTGGTCATGCTTTGAAGATCCCTTGAAATTATCTTCCTTCAGCATCTATTTTTTAGAGGTAATTTTAGCATTGCCACTATGGTTAGACCTATTATAGACTAAAATGAATGGTTAGTTACCTTCCTATCCTACTTCACTCAGTTCTTGTTACTCATCTTTACCAACTCTGCAACTCCATGTTGATATGACCTCTAATCTATGCGTATATATGCCTTAGGTCAAACCCCCAAAGGTCATATTAAGAGATATTCCTATTATTACAACACACCCTTTCGCGTCTTAATTATGACTTTTTTTATAAAGAGACATCATCTTTGTTACAAAACAACTCCATTTGGAAATGGGAACTTGACATGGATAATGCTAAAATTTTTATAGAGTATTGCTAGTAGTTATTTCTGAGTAGCAATATAATTAATTTGAGTGTTATTGATGAATCATGTTTTGATGTGCTCTGATATTGGATATGTGATATTGGAGCCTCAATATCAAATACCCAATATCAGAGCCTAAGATGCAATGTCGAATATCCGATATTATGAGGTATATACCAGCCTATAAATATTGTAATTGGACACACAATTTTCAATTAGTTTTTTCATAGTATAGCAAAGCTCTTTCCATTTAGCCATTCCAAAGTTAGAATATTTTTGAGTACCCGCAACAAGAGTTTGAGTATGTATGGATCTTTATTCAAGCACTAATGTACCTAAGCACAATAGTGTAATGGAAATAAAGATGAGCCCTTTTGATAATCCTTGTAGCACTAAGAATAGATTAATGTTTCTTTTAATGCATTTAATATTCATGCACTTTATCTTAATTCACTTTAATTAAGCAATTAATTTCCAGTTGTTAATGAACATAAGCATGACCATGTCAAGCATACATGTAGTGCTTGGTAACCCAGAAATGCTTAACGTCTGGTAACCCAGCAATGCTATATGCATTCATGATGTGTCCGCAAAGTGGGAATGGGTACTTATGTTGGGCTAGCTAGGTAGTAGATTAATTAGATATCAAATTCCTCTACCTTTCATTCTTGTAATAGGTGATTAAACTTATAAAATATAAAATCATAGAAATCACATACCTCATGATGGGACGTGATATCGCATGGGCCGCAATATCGCGTACACGATATCACAGTCCATCACCATGTCTATAAATAAGAGGTGGCTCTCCCTTATTTCACAACAATAGGTTAGATTATAGTGAAACTCTGGTAATTTGATCCCTCCAGAGATAGATTATTTTCTTGCGTATACCTGCAGTGTGGTGAATGTAATTGTACAGCATCTTTTATTTGAGTGTGATGTACTTGGACATGCACATGACCAAAAATAAAGATCGAGATTACTTCATCATTGCAACATTCACTTTGCTATTTATTTATTTAATTAATTATTATTTACTGCTTTCCTAAGTAGTCTCTCTCACCCTTAAAACTCACGTTAGAACGCGGAATGAGTACGACTTGATTACAAGCATTTAAGTGTGACTACTTGGTAACCCAGTGGTGTACCTAGGATATGTGCTTGATAATCCCAGTGGTAGTCGTGCACGAAGTCCAAGATGTGTAAGGATAATCAAGGAACGGATGCTCATCGCACTTAGGCTAGGTTAGACTCTCTTACCCTTTCTCTCCTAGCTTAGTAATTATTACTTTCCATTGCCTTCAAGAGTAGCATTAGATTAGAAACACATCATACACCTCACTCTGCACTAAATCATACATGACAAATATAATACTAGTCTAGGTGGGAAGACAGTGAACTGCGACCTAAGGATAACTGTCTAGGTGCCATAACTAGTCCGTCTGCAGAGTTCAATCGGATCGCGCGTGAGAACGCTCGTATTCGTATGGTTGAGTGTAGGGGTACCTCGCCACTCATCATAGGCACTCTTGCTAGGGACGGTGCTAGTTATCTAGATTAGTTATATCATACAAGGTCATTGTATAGGACTTAATGATATATCTCTTAGGGAAGAAAAAGTAATTATAAAAGTCACATATAAATTCACACATAGTTTCACAACAATGCCTCTCCTACAAGATCACGATAATGCCACGCTTAGTGAGGAAGTTCATTGGAGAACCAACGAACTATATGATGATGAAGATTGGAGTATACAACCTGAAGTGGGAGTTTCTTATAACCATGAATGAAAAAAACGTCATCCTAATACACGAAAGTATAACTTACCTGATGATGATGAACCCCCACTAGCCACTACAAGCTTAACATAATTACAAGAGGCTGTTCAAATCTCACGTAGGCATCGTAAAGAGAG
>MNCI01007252.1:50805-63077 GCA_015680685.1 Gnetum montanum
GCCACTCATCACCTTAGTTGCACTTAACCATATACTTGTATCTCATGAGTGGAATTGAGAAGACATGATCATTCCAATTAGATTTTATTTCCTTAAACTAGTGTACTTAAGAACTTAAGGTCTACAAAGCTAGACCAGATTATGCATGAATGCTTGTGATTTGTATGGTTGGGTGTAGGCGTACCTCATCACTCATCATTGGCACCATTGCCATGGACCTTTTAATTATTACGTGCACTATTTAAGATTTAGTGAAAATTATTCAAAATCATTGAAATGAACCTTAGAGTCATATCAAACTTTAAAATTACTACAATAATTTTAAAGAGCACACTGCATTTTTATTTTTCTAACATAAAATGTCTTCTTCTCATAAGAGTGATTCTCTGCCCAACTCTTATGAAGTACATTAATAGTTACCCCAACAATACAGAGTGGTATATGCTCATCTTGATGAGTATGTACCAAGTTTCACCTTCATCCTACACTAGGATGAACAGCTGTGGTGGCATGACATGGAGGGCAACATTGTGTTACCACCTAATTGATCCATTCTTGCAATGCTCCAACAAATGCTTATACGATTAGGTCTTTAGGAACTTCATGTTAAGTACATTATACAAGATAGGAATGCTAGGGATTATCATTTCATTAAGGCACAACATCTCAAGGATCGCCAGTTAGCGCAACGCTATGAATTTGCAAAGGGAAAGTGGTTCAATGTTTCCCCATTCCTGCTATACTAAAAAGATGATGGAGAATCCTTCTCTGTTGGTTTTCCATTCAGTGAAATTCCTCTCTTTAACTTTGGTGAAGGAGGTCAAAACCAAAACCTGCAATCCACAATCCATAATCCTAGTTCTAGCAAGAATGGATCCAATGACAAAGGAGGATCTAAGAAGGAGAGTCAGGGTAGGGATGCGAACAAGAAACAAGATCATGATCGCAGCTACGATCACTAAAGAGGGGGTAGTAGGCATCATGATGATGCTAGTCCTTCTTCCTCTTCACCTTTATCATCATCCTCTTCTTCTTCTAGCTCTGATCACAACCACAAGGGGTGTGACCATGATGGAGGTGACTAATGAGACCGAGATAAGCAAAGGGACCATCATGTGGGCCAAGACCAAGGGTGCAAGCTTTCAAGAGAGACCCATCATCATTAACAAAGAGGTAGCAAAGGGCATTGTAGGCATCAAAATCAAGGCCTCAATGAGCCTTTACTTGATACCCAAAGTATGCTAAACATTGTAAAGGCAGTGAGAATTCCCACAAGCCATGTAAAGGATACATGGATCAAAAGACTAAACATGAACAATATTCCTCAATTCGAATCAGATTCATAGAACCATCTTTAAGCGTTTTAGGATGCATGTGCCTTGAAGAATATAGAAAATAAGTGGTAGAAGCTTAAGTTATTTCCCAAGACATTCATTAAAGAAGCAAAAAACTAGTACTGGTCCTTAGAATTGGAATCTATCAGACAATGGAGTACAATACTTGAATTATTCAATAACAAATATCAAATGTACTCCCAAGTGTCCAACTTAAAGAGGTAAATCCAAGGATGGAAACAAGAAACACACAAACCCTTAGATGTCATCATAGGCTAATACTATTTCCTAGTGCACAAATGTCCTAGCCATGGTTATTCTCAACTAGACCAGCTTCACCACATTGTAGATGGGCTTCAATTAGAAACAACGGGAACCCTTAGCATCTATGCCAAAGGGTGACTATCAGAATTAAGCATCCATCATATCCAAAGATTAATTAAGCAGGTAGCTAAAGAGAGAGGAGAATTAAGAAAACAAGAAAGCGTAGAAGAGTATAACCATAATCCTTCCATTTGCAAGAGGGAGGTTTGATTCTATAATAGTAAGGAGAATCATCACTTGATGAGGTGGTAAATAGGAAAACCTTAATGTTTCAAAAATTTCAATTTCAAATTACAACCAAGGTTGATCAGTTATGAGACTCCATTAATAGCAGATTTCAAGTTGTCCTCAAAATTTCTAGAGTCCAAAAAACAAGGTAGTGATCATGAGCGTAGGAGGCATAAGGAAGTTGAATGTGTCATTCAAAGAGGTAAGGGCAAGATTGCTACAATAGAGGAAGTTGCACGAATTGACTTAGATGATGATGGTGGGTGTGACATCTACCATTATGAACATCCTAAAATATATAGTCCTATTGTGTCACACTTATAGGAATTTGGGGTGTATGCTTTGAATCCATGCCTAACACAAAGGCAAACACCCAAAATATTACCTTATCCTCAAGACAATTCTAGGCAATTCTACTAGCCATAATAGTATTATCCAAGTGAAATCCCACCGCAACCATATGAGCAGTATCAATAGTGGCAACAATCATAATCATGGGTGCTGGCACCGCCAAGGCAGCAATACCCTTATAAAGAACCTAATCCATATGGGTACTACATTCAGCAACTGTTGTCTCCACATGATTCTTCTAGTCATCTTTCTACTTTCCAATCTCACTACCACCCTTCTAATTATTATCAAACTCATTCTCCACATGTAAGGAGGGATAGCACGTTTTACCCTTATCCTCCTCTTATTCTTGTACATCTTCCTCCTCTCTCAACACAACTACCACCTACTCCATCTATGTATGATGAATTTCCAGCTCAACCACAACAATGCAATGCCACCACAACCATTAATCTACAATTGGTTCACCAACCGAGTGATTCAAACACTCGATCAAAGAAAAAACCTTTCTTCCAACCCCACAGTCCACCTAAGCCCTCAAATACACATGTAATTAGCAAGCTTGTTTCTCCATCTCCCTCTATATCAAATTCCTTCAAGTCCCTTTCAAATCAAATACTACCCAGGATCCATACTATTATGCTTACTCATGTTGTCTCTGATTGGATCCATACTAGCAACTTTCCCAAGAAATTAGCTGATCCTAGAAGTCCTCTTATTTATTTGCAGATTACTAGGAATGAACCATGCAAATATCTTCTCGATTCGAGTTCCAATATCAGCTTGATTTCTCATGAAATGTATACTACCTAAAATCTACTACTTTTCAATAAGAGCAATATCATATTATAATTTGTAGACTAGTCCATCATTGTTCCATTGGGATTGGTAGAAAATAGTGTGACCACTATCTGTAGGTGGTCTTATCCTATTGATTTCCTAGTAATTAATGTGGAGAACTACAAAGGGGATTTCCCAATCATCATGGGAAGGGCATGGCTAAGTACTATTGATGTAAGAATGGGCATCAAAGATCTTTCCCTGGAAATATCTAAAGAAAATGCATTCAAGAAAATCAAGAAGAAGTGAGTTCCATGCATCACATACAGTAATACAGGATGCAATTATGTGCAGAAAGTTTGGTTAGTGAAATAAGCATCCATATCTACATGCAAGCAGTGTGTAGTAGAAGCTGATATTCAAAGATGTTTGTATGTAGCAACCACAAAACAAGAGAGCACCCAATGGCTAATTGCAGATTCTAATAGTAACACACTTTGCATGGAACCTACTGAGGGTCTAACATGTGCATATGTCATAGTCATGGATGAATTGAAGTAAGTTCATCACCAACTCTCTGATAATATAAATGATGATAACTACTAGGAAGAGTTGAAAATTCTTAAAAATTTCAGGCAAGAGCCTCTTGAATTATAAACGCTACCAGTCAACATGGAATATGTGTTCTTAAAAAATGGGAAGCTAGTAATAATTAATGCAAACCTTTCTCAAGAACAAAAATAGATGTTATTAAAAGTGGTTGAAAAATGGTCAGCAACCTTTGCTTGGTCATATCCTAAACTCACAGTGATTGATCCTAGGATATGATAGCATCGTATCTACACTAATTTGGCCATGGATTCAAAGAGGCAACCACAAAGGAAATTGAACCCCAAACTAAAGCAAATTGTCAAGGAGGAAATTGAACAACTCCTCAAGGTAGGGTTTATCTATTCCATTGCAGATAGTAAGTGGGTTAGTCCACTCATGATTGTGCCAAAAAAAGCTAGCAAGTGGTGGGCTTGCATCAATTTTCGGCTGCTGAATATGGCAAAATTCAAGGATAATTTCGACTATCATTTGTTGATCAAGTGTTAGACACAATATCTGGGCATTTCTACTATATTTTTCTAGACGGTTATAGTGGCTATAACCAAATCCAAATAATACCACAAGACCAGGCCAAAACAACATTCATGAGTCCCTGTGGGATTTTTTCTTATCGCAAGATGCCTTTTGATTTATATAATGCCCTTGCTACTTTCCAATGCCTAGTCCTAAGCATTTTTCAATAACAGATTGGTAATGGTGTGGAAATCCTCATGGATGACTTCTCCACCTATGGAGCTACATTTAAGCAAGCCCTAGACCACCTAGAGCAAGTACTAAAAAGAAATGTCAAAACCAAATTGTGGCTCAATTGGTAGAAGATTCATATAATGGTCCATTAAGGCATTGTATTAGGGCACAAAATATCATAAGTAAGAATTAAGGTAGACCCTAAAAAACTAAGGTTCATCCAAGGAATTACCCACCAACCAGAAACCATCAAAGATGTTCAGTCCTTTCTTAGACATACTGGCTACTACCGATGATTCATAGAAAATTTCTCTAAGATTGTAAAACTATTAGTTGAGCTAACAAAGAGAGATGCTCCATTTATCTATACCACAAAATGTGAAAAAGCATTCTAGCAACTGAAGGAGAAACTTGTAGAAACTCCAATTCTACAAGCACCTAACTACTTCAAACCATTTCATGTTATGAAAAATGCATCAAATTATGCCTTAGGAGCTATGCTTATGCAGATGGATCACAAGAAACATCCATATTACACCCACTACACTAGTCAAAGCATTGTGGGTGCATAATTGAACTACATTACTACAAAAAAGAAATTAATGGTAGTGGTGTTTGCTCTAGAGAAGTTTAAGCATTATGTGCAATGGATACAAAGTGTTTGTGCACACGAACCATAGTGTCATCCACTTCCTAATGAACAAGCCAATAGTGAGTCCCCATGTCATACGATAGCTAGTGATCTTATAAGAATTCGACCTTACGACGGTAGATTGAAAGGAAACTAAGAATGTGGTCGTTGATCATTTATCTTGGTTGCGATGGAATAATAAAGAGGTCGAAAGCTCACTATCTGATCTATTTTTTGATGAACTCCTCTTTGCTAGGGCTATAACTAAGCAATTTCCTAATGAGCTTAAATGGTATGATGGTATTCTCACCTATCTTTTCACTCAAGAAATGCCACGAGGGTTGGACCACTGAAAGAAACAATAGTTTCTTCACCAGGTAAAACACTTCACATAGATCAAAATACACCTCTACAAGGTGTGCACTGATGGCCTGGTTCGTTAGTGTATCCCTAATGTTGATCAACTATGCATTCTCTAGGATGCTCATGAAGGTCCTTGTGGGAGCCACTATGCTAGGAGATGCATGACTATTGAGATTCTAATAGTAGGGTATTATTGGCCTATAATCTTTAGGGATGCTCACCACTTTGTCCACTTTTGTGAATGCTACCAACAAGATGGTGGAACGACTACTCAAAAGGAGGAACATTGATAATGGATTCATTCACTGGAACCATTTGACATATGGGGCATTGATTTCATGGGTCCCATCATGCCCATGTCAAATGGAAAGGCGTACATCATAGTCGTTGTTGACTATTGTATAAAATGGGCAAAATTAGTAGCCATCACCAACTGTACATCTTCTATTACTACTTAGTTTGTATAATAAAATGTTATAAACAAGTTTGGTGTGCCATCTGCATTAATTTCTAATAATGGAACTCACTTTATAGGCACTACTTTTTGGAAGCTTATGCAATGCTTGGGGGTTGAACATAAACTAACACCCTACCATCCCCAAGCCAATGGTCAAGCTAAGGTTACAAATAGGAAAATCACAAAGATAGTAATAAGAACTATCAATAAATATAGGAAATACTGGAGCAAAAAACTCAATGATGCCCTTTAGGCCTACTACTCAACATGGAAACTTCCTATAGGCTATTCTCCTTATGAGCTGGTGTACGAAAAATTACCAACATTCCCTATTCAATCCGAGCTCTATACACTTTCAATAGCCTATGACCTTGACCTTGACTTAAGTCCAGCATAAAAAGAAAGATTAATTACTCTCAACTTGATAAAAAAAATTGATTGGTGCCCTATCATCTAACAAGTTTCACATGGCATTCAACAAAATGCACCATGACCTTAAAATTAGAAAAGTCAACTTTCAACCAAGAGATAAGGTTCTCTATTAGAACCCCACACACATAGCTCAATGAACTAAGTTTCAAACATTGTGGGAAAGACCTTATATCATCTACAAAACTTTTTCTTCTGGAGCCATGATGATCTATAAACTTAAAAGCCCAAACAAGAAATAGCTGGTCAACATACAACAGGTCAAACCTTTCCACGAGCTTAAGCTAGCTAATGCAACAAATGCCTCATTGGATGGACAACCATGCTCAATATTTTAGATCTCCTCCTTTCAACTTAGTCATGGAGAAGATGACCACCCATGCTAACTATATAAGTGGCTCCTTAGTTTTTTATCTTTTTGTTTTACACCTTATTACTTTTATAACTTTTTGTTTTGCACATTCTTTATTTTATACCTTTTTGTTTTCATGTTATTAATCTTTTCTAATTTCAATTTTTCACCATCATTAGTACATTTTCTATTTCATGAATATTTTATACTTTCTTTTATATTTTCTTTTATTCTAGTGTGATTTTCTAACTTTTTGTTAATAAGTGCTAGGCACAATGGTAATTCGTTGCTTGATGGTGGTATGTACTATTTAGTTATTCGATTATGGGTGTTTAGATTCTAGGTTTGAATTTTGTTACTAATAACTAGGACATGGTTTCTTTTTTATGAAACAAGTAATGAATCCACAACATCCACCCATTTACAAACTCTATGGTTTTCCTTGTTCTAGAAGTGTGCAGTCTCTTTTGATTAATAAAACTTTAACAAACTTGTGACTTTAGTAGTTTCTAGATTTGGAAAGGATTCAAAGGTTTGAATAGGGTGTGACCTCAAGGGGATTTAGTATTCTTTGTGCCTTTCTACTTGCTTGGGTACATGTGTGTTTTCATGGATTTCTTACCATTCTATGTCAATCAATAACAAAAATTTGAATAAGTCTTTACATGGTATGATTCTTATCATTAAAAAAAACACAACACACACACACACACAAAACACCAATGCAAATTCAAAGCATTGGTTATGGGACTAGAAAGATATGTTACCCACTCTTTTCTTCTCTAATAAGGAATGGTGGTTGTTCTATGAGAGCACTCTTGTGTCTCAGAGGGGTGGACTAGTCTTAGAATGATTTAGTTTGGACTAGGGATGGATTTTATTAAATCATTTAACCACAAAATTCACAAGGGACTTCATGTGACCTTAATTAGGAACTCCATTCCACTCTCTCTCTCATCCACTATGCTTTCCATGTCTCACTTCACTATTGGTTTCATGTTCTTGTTTAATGTCTTAGTTTAATGTGTCAAAATTATTAGGTAGTTTCTTTCTGTTTTTTGTATTTAACTTTTTGTAACCATTAATCATCCATGTGGCCCACAGACTCCTTGGTTTGAAGTTATGCAAGGACAATAAAAGGCCTATGCCTACTTTGGGGAGGACCCACTTGCATATCTTTTGGTTGGGTTAATTAGTTTTGTTATCCTTAGACATCCTTATAATCAAATCCTTTTGTTTGCCCCATCAATGACATCCAATTATTCACATCTTCAAAATGTTTTTTAGTGAAACCTTTTTATTGTTACTTTTGTGAATTCTTAAACCCTCTTCAAGTATTTCCTTGCAGTTTGACTTTTCCAATTTATTCATGGACCACTTATCCATTTTACCCTATTATCAATCTTCTCACTAACACTACTAAAAGGGAATCACTCCACCATAATCACAACCTATCCAAGTGTAACTACTAACGAGACAAGCTACGTAACAGTTATATGTTACACATTGCATACTAATCTGCAATTTTGTTGTGATTACAATGGGAAGCACAGATTGGAAGTGGGACTATCTTCACCAAAGGAGCACCAGAACCATGTGATGAGGACTATTCATGATACTTGAATCTTTTTCCTTGCTCTTCAGCTGCTAAAAAGAGTTGGATGTCAATTTTGTCCAAGGTGTTGAATTCTATTATCATGAAAATCCAATTTAATAAAATATTATAAATTCGTACACTCGAGCACTTAGCATTCATATGTTCCATTTGAGTTAAGTTTGCATGTCAGTCAATAATCCCATACCTACCCAATATTTTGTAAGGAACTTGTTCCTCCTTTTTTTTTCACTTAAGGATGAGTTTTCAATTAGTCATGGAGGTATGATGAATCATTTTTTAATGTGCTTCAATATTGGATATGCAATATCATAGCTTCAATATCAAATACCCAATATCAAAGCCCAAGATGTGATATCGAATATTCGATATCACAGGGTATATACCGACCTATAAATATAGCACTTGGGCACATGATTTCTAATTAGTTTTTATCATAATATAATGAAGCTCTTGTAATTTAGCCATTATAGAGTTTGAATATTTTTGAGTGCCCATAGTAAGAGTCTGAGTATGTACAGATCTTTGTTCAAGCACTAATGTACCTAAGCACAATAGTGTAACGAAAATAAGACGAGTCCTTTTGATAATCCTTACAACACTAAGAATAGATTAATGTTTCTTTTAATGCATTTAATATTCATGCACTTTACCTTAATGCACTTTAATTAAGCAATTAATTTCCAGTTGTTAATGAACACAAGCACAACTACTTTGAGCATACGTGTAGTGCTTGGTATCCTAGAAATGCTTAACATTTGGTAACCCAAAGTGCTATATGTGTTCAAGATGTGTTTGAAGAGTGGGAACAGGTACTTGTGTTAGGCTAGCTAGGTAGTAAATTAATTAGATATCAAATTCCTCTACCTTTCATTCTTGTTCTAGGTAATTAAACTTATAAAATATAAAATGATAAAAATCACATACCTTAATTGCATTTAACCATATACTTATACCTCATGAGTGGAACTAAGAAGACAACAATTGTTCCAATTATATTTCACTTCCTTGAACCAATGTACTTAAGAACTTAAGGTTTGCAGAGTTCGACCGGATTGCACATGAATGCTTGTGATTAGTATAGTTGAGTGTAGGGGTACCTCCTCGCACATCAAGTATCCAAACTCTTAGAAATATAGTAAATAACCGTAGGTTTTCTCTCAACTAATTATTCTAATATAGCTTCTATGGTTGTATCACTGGAATCACACATTAAATCAAAGGGAATTTCCCAATTTAGAGCACTCAAAATGAAAGCTATGGTAATTTTCTCTTTAAGTGTTTAAAAGACTTTCTTATAATCATTTCTCTAATGAAATAAAACATCTTTTTCAAGTAAATGATATAATGGTTTAGCAATTTTTAAAAGGTCTTTATTAAAATGTCTATAATACCTCACATGTCCTAAAAAAGATCTAAGCCTTCAAAAGTGAGTAGGTGAGGGTAAAGTGATTATGACTTTTACTTTATTTTAATCCATTTCAATTCCTTCTTGATATATGCGATGGCATAGAACTATCCCTTTTATAACCATGAGATGACTCTTTTCCCAACTTAACTTTAGATTTTGTTAAATATATCTTTTTAATACTAATTCTAACTTATCTAAGGTTTGATCAAATAAATTTCCAAATAATCAAAAAATATCAATAAATACCACAAAAAAATTCTTCAAGCCTATTAGAAAATATTAAGATCATGGCTCTTTGAAAGGTGACTAGAGCATTGCATAAATCAAATGACATTCTTCTAAATGCAAAAATACAAAAAGGATATGTGACTATAGTTTTATATTGATTTTCAATAACTATGGTTATTTGGTTACAACCATTAAATCTATTTAAGAAATAGTAATATTGATGCCCTTGGAAGTGTTCAAGAATTTGATTAATGTATGATAGCAAAAAGTAATCATTTCGTTTTTCTTGATTTAGTTTTCTATAATACATGCATACTTTTTCATTTGTCAATTTTCTTTGGTACCATAATTATAGGACTAACCCATTCACTATTAAATATGGGATGAATTATCCTCTCTCCATAGTTTAGTGATTTTTTTTTTAACAATTTATTTTAGTGTAGGATAAAGTCTTCTAGGAGGCATTCATATTGGTTTTGTTGCATTGTCTAAGTAGATATAATGCTAACATATTGATGAATGTTACAAGATTTCAACACTCAACCATACATGTTACAAGTGTTCATGCATGACGAAATCATAATCTGTGGATGAATAATATAAGTATACTAGCAAGTTGATGATGAGTTTGTGATCATTGTCTTCCCACTTAGAGTTAGCAAGTACAAATGAATAGTTTAACTCTTAGTGAAGTATATGATAAAATGATGTTGGTAAGCTCTAAGTATACTTACAGTAGACATAGTCAAAATGGATATAAATTTTATTAACTAAGAACAATGAAACTTTAAAGTTATTCTAGCCTATGGCAATAAGTATCTAGTCCTAGCTTACCGTACACATACTAGACTTATGTAATTGTTACTAGGATTACCAAGTAACTTTACCACTAAGTGAATCAAGTAAAGTCACTACTAGATTTCTAAACAATTATACTTTACACTCAAAACTAGTTGTACTTACTTCACTTTTACTAATGAATATGGTAATATTAACTAGCCTAGGAAATATAAATAACATAGTAAAAGTAAACTACATTGGAAAGTAAATTTATTCTATGTAATATGTTGCAATGATGAAAAATAATCTAGATCTTTATTATCATTCATGAGTTGCATCTAGGAACAATCCACTCGAATAAATATATCATTCAACTGTTAATCACTATATTGCAAGTATTTACAACTAAGTCTAACTTTATGAAACCAAACTACAAAAATTTTGCTCAGTGTTAGCAAAACTTCATTATTTGACATGATAGTAGGCTCATATTTATAAGCATGACCATGTTCCACTATACTATATCTATGACATCATATGCTACGCTATGATATCATAGTCTTTCACATAAAATGTTTCATTATAATCCCATGTGTAACACCCCTATTAAGTATCTATAAAATCCTATAAATAACTAATAGAGATGCTATGAAACCCTAAAGCTCTAGATTTAACCTTGTTTACTNTTTTAAAGATTTTATCTCGTGCGTCAAGGAAAAGAACAGGGAGGCTGAGAGAAATACTACAGAAACTATAAAATAGAAACACTGTTAAACAAAAAGTAATAGAAAGCTCAAAGCATTGCACAACGTCTGTTGTGACACAAAATGTTTTCGGGGACTTGCACCCCTCATCAGTGTGTTTAGGCAATGCAGCCAAGTAGCCGAAGCTGCAAAGGCAAGGGAATGAGCATGCTAGTACATGTATAAATAGTGTCCCAGCTTCAAAAATTTAAACTCCTGCTCATAAAATTTAAACTCCCGCTCATAAAATTTAAGCAGGCCCGATTTGTCAAAGGCGAAATGGGGGTGGGACGATGTACTGACAAAACTATTACAAACAGTATTTCAAAAGAGAACATGAAACATTCAACAAAATGGATCTACAAGGTAGAGCCGAAGGGTGTAGGGGAGAAGGAGAACCCTCATGTTTGAATGGTGGACATGAGGGGTCCAACACCAGAGAATGTCATGAACGCAGATGTTCGGCTGGAAACAGCAACGAACAAAGATCTTCAACAGCAACGGAGAAAGGATCTGCAACGCTGTCGAAGAAGAAATAGCCAAAGGTTGCGATGAAACTGAAGAAAACATCTTTAGAAGAGACCACAACCAAGAAGACCAACGTCAGCAGGGCGGTTGACAAGACACGGATCAAGAAGAAACATGTCTTAGTCCACATAATCCTGCAACATGATCAAAACCCGTGAAGAACCTGCAAAAGGATTAAAACTAACCAAAAATAGAAAGGTCTGAAAGTGGTTAGAATCCAAAGAACGGTGAAAGACGCTGTCAAGCAAGGCTCTGCAATTCCAAGGCAACGAGATAGAGAGAAAAACATTAGAAATTTTAAAGATTTGATCTCGTGCGTCAAGGAAAAGAATAGGGAGGCTAAGAGAAATACTACAGAAACTGTAAAACAGAAACACTGTTAAACAGAAAGTAATAGAAAGCTCAAAGCATTGCACAAC